>JAJIBD010024580.1:0-179621 GCA_021461705.1 Cryptotis parvus | reverse complement strand
TCTTCTACCTCCGAGGACACCAGGAGAACGGATAAAAGCTCACGAGTCCAGCGAAGTTCTAAAAAAGACTTTTAATAGTACCAAAGCTCTACCACCGAAATCCAATATAAAGAAAGAACTCTAGCTCTGGTCAGAACTTAGACCATACAAAAGAGCCTGAGTCTCCCACCAAAGAGAGAGGGATCTCACCTAAGAGGAGGTCCTACCCAAAAAGATCACTTGATCACTTGAATCCCGTTATTCATCGATTTGCTCGAGCGGGCACCAGTAACATTTCCATTGGACCCTATCACGTGCCAATGTAGCCCAATGGCATCTGGTTGATTCAGGAATATGAAGAGCCTCAAACCATTCCTTCAGGGTCTTTACAAGGAAGTCTGACCATCTTGTAGGTGGGCGGCCACGTGATCTTTTGACATCGCGTGGGATCCAGTTGATAATACCTCTAGTCCAGCGGTTCTCTCCAAATCGCATTACATGTCCAGCCCATCTGATTTTCGATGCCTTGGCAAATGAGACAGTGTCCCTGATTCTGGAATAGCGATGGAGGTCAGAACTCCGGATTCCTTCTCTCACTTGAGTGAGGTGTGATATTCCAAGCATAGCTCTTTCGATTCCTCTATGGGAGACCGAATAGTATTCTCATCCTGCTTTGGTAGGCCCAGGTCTCTGAGGCGTATGTTAATGCAGGGAGAATGGTGGAGTCAAAGAGATGTGCCCGGAGCCAGAGGTTCTTTGTCCTTTTGGCTATTTCTTCGATGCCATTGAAGGCATTCCATGCCGCTCTCTTCCTCCTGTGCAGCTCAGGTTTTAGGTCATTCATCATGTTGAATTCTTGACCTAGGTACATATAACTGCTGCATTCAGAGATGTTTGTTCCATTGAGAGTGAATGGGGCCTCTGGAACTAGCTCATTTTTCATGAACATAGTTTTGTTGAGATTCAGCTGTAGACCTATCTTTCCACATTATCGGTCAAAGTCAGCCAGCATTTGTGCCGCTTGGCTAATGTTTGGTGTTATTAGAACAATGTCATCAGTGAAGCGGAGGTGGTGTAGTTGCCGACCATCTATCTTCATTCCCATTCCTTCCCATTCTAATAGTCGCATGATATTCTCGAGGGTGGTGCTAAAGAGTTTTGGTGAAATGGTATCACCCTGTCGAACCCCTCTTTTGACATCAATGATCACTTCTTTGTAGAATGGTGAGATACTGGTGGTGAATCCATAATACAGCTCATGAAGGATCTTGATGTATTGAGATTGAACACCCCTGTTTGGCTAGGGCTTTGATGACTGCTTCAGTCTCCACAGAATCAAAGGCTTTCTGTAAATCAATGAATGTGAGACAGAATTTCTCAATTTCATCTCCTTTGTATGTGAATGTTTGTGCATAGACAATGAAGATAGAAATTGCTGGCAGTGGGCCACATCTCTTCAAGTGTAATCGTCCTATCTGGTTTGTTAGGCATTCAAATGAATCAATGTTGGTGGCCATGTTCGTATTGACAACAACACCACTGCCACCGATGCCTCTTTCATCGCATATTCCAAGGAACAATTCTTTTCTGGTGTCAAATACAGCATGATGCGACTGATGCCTCCTCGTCTCAGTCAGACCAATGATGTCATACTTGGATCTTTTGCACTTGCACCAGAAGATCCTCAATGTATGCTGCTGATGCCAGCATACATGCATTGGAAAGTACAAACAGTCATTTTAGTCCTTTGTTTTGGCAGCCTTGGATGGCCGTGGAAATTTTATCAGGAACTGCTTGTTCGCCTTCTTATTGCTGCCGTATTAAGGGGCTCTCCGGGTCAGGAAAATAAACATTTTTGTTACTGGTTTTGGCATATCGAACTCCGCATCAGACAGCTTGCCAGGCTCCTACCCAAAAGAAGGGAAAGTAAAGTGAAGGGGTTGAATATTTGAGAGTGTGTTTCAGGATATTCAGTTCTATTCCATACGTCTACGGTCTGTCTCTATACCAATACCACTCTGTCTTAATTACAACTGCTATGTAGTAGAGCTTGAGGTTGGGGAAAGTGATACCTCCCATCTTCTTTTCCCAAGGATTGTTTTAGCTATTCATGGGGTTTTATTATTCGATACAAATTTCAGGAGTGTTTGTTCAATTTCTTTGAAGAATATCATGGGTATCTTTATAGGGACTGCATTGAATCTGTATAAAGCTCTAGGGATTATTACCATTTTGATAATGTTAATCCTTCCAATCCATGAGAGCAGGGAATGTGTCTCCATTTCCTCAGGTCTTCTTTTATTTAGTGAAGTAGCGTTTTGTAGTTTTCTTTGTAGAGATCCTTTACATTCTTTGTCAAACTGATTCCTAGGTATTTGATTTTCTGCGGCACAATTTTGAATGGGATAGTTTCTTTAATATCCCTTTCTTCTCTTTCGCTGTTTGCATATAGGAAGGCCATTGACTTTTGGGTATTGATTTTGTACCCTGCCACTCTACTATAGGAATGTATTATTTCTAGGAGCCTCTTGGTAGAGAGTTTCGGTTTTTCCAGGTATAGTATCATGTCATCTGCAAATAGTGATAACTTGGCTTCTTCCCTTCCTATCTGGAGCAAAGAAAGTCTCTTCAACAAATGGTGCTGGGGAAAACTGGGCAGCTACATGTAAAAAAATGAACTTAGACCTCCTTCTAATGCCATGCACGAAAGTCAGATCAAAATGGATTATAGATCTCAACATCAGACATTAATCTGTAAGGTACATAGAAGAAAACATAGGTGAAATGCTCTATGACATCGAAACTAAAAGCATCTTTAAAGACGATACACCACTGACCAAGAAAATGGAAGCAAAGATAAACAAATGGGATTATATAAAATTGAAAAGCTTCTGCACCTCAAAAGAAACAGTGACCAAGATTCAAAGACAATCCACAGAGTGGGAAACGATATTCACCCAATACCCATCTGACAAGGGGTTAATATCCAGGATATATCAGGCACTGGTAGCATTCCACAAGAAAAAACAGTCAACCCCATCAAAAAATGGGGAGAAGAAATGAACAGAAGCTTCCAAAAAAGAAGAAATTCGAATGGCCAAAAGGCATATGAAAAAGTGCTCTTCATCTTTAATCATCAGGGAGATGCAAACCAAAACAACAATGAGGTACCATCTCACACTACAGAGACTGGCACACATCCAAAACAGCAAGAACAACCGGTGCTGGTGTGGATGTGGGAAAAAAAGGGACTCTGATCCACTGTCGGTGGCAGTGCCGGCTGGTCCAGCCCTTTTTGGGAAAACAATATGGGCATTCCTCTGAAAATAAGATATTGAGCTCCCATTTGATCCAGCAATAGCACTTCTGGGAATATACCCTTAGAGACCAAAAAAATACATAGCAGAAACACTATCTGTACTTCTTTATTCATTTCTATTCACTATCACTATTCATCTAGCTATTCATTATAGCTAGAGTCTAGAAACAACCTAAATGCCCGAGAACTGAGGACTGGCTAAAGAAACTGTGGTTCATCTACACTATGGAATACTATGCAGCTGTCAGAAAAGATGAAATTATAAAACTTACCTGCAAATGGATGGACATGGAGACTATCATGCTGAGTGAAATTAGTCAGAAGGAAAAGGACAGATATAGAATGACTGCATTCATTAATAGGATATAAATAGATACCAGTGTTTTACTAAATGTGGGAAATGGTAATGGCAGATTAAAACTCACCATTGAATATACACAAAAAGACTTAACTGATAAACTCTAAATATCTGCAGGGCTAGCCACAATGTGTAAAAGAAGAGGGAGAGAGATGCAGAGACAGAGAGAGAGACAGAGAGAGAGAAAGAGAGGATACTGGGGTACCTGCTATTGAGGCAGCCTGGGGTGGGTGGAAGGGGGGGGGGGGTACATTGGTGGTGGAAATGGGGCATTGGTGGAGGGATGGGTGCTGGTATACTGTACTACCAAGAACCAATTATGAACACCTTTGTAATTGTATGTCTCACTGTGGTATAATAAAAAATTAAAAAAAAAGAAGTTCATTTTTTACATGTAGCTGCCCAGTTTTCCCAGCACCACTTGTTGAAGAGGCTTTCTTTGCTCCACTTAATATTTTTTTGCTCCTTTATCGAAGATTAAGTGGTTGTATATTTGTGAGTGCGTTTCAGGATACCCAGTTCTATTCCATAGGTCTACGGGTCTGTCTCTATACCAATACCACACTGTCTTAATTACAACTGCTCTGTAGTAGAGCTTGAGGTTGGGGAAAGTGATACCTCCCATCTTCTTTTTCCCAAGGATTGCTTTAGCTATTCATGGGGTTTTATTATTCCACACAAATTTCAGGAGTGTTTGTTCAATTTCTTTGAAGAACATCATGGGTATCTTTATAGGGACCGCATTGAATCTGTATAAAGCTCTAGGGAGTATTACCATTTTGATAATGTTAATCCTTCCAATCCATGAGCAGGGAATGTGTCTCCATTTCCTCAGGTCTTCTTTTATTTCCTGAAGTAACGTTTTGTAGTTTTCTTTGTAGAGATCCTTTACATTCTTTGTCAGACTGATTCCTAAGTATTTGATTTTCTGCGGTGCAATTGGATTCTAGATCTCGATATCAGACATGAATCTATAAGGTACATCGAAGAAAACATAGGAGAAACGGCTCTATGACATCGAAACGAAAAGTATCTTTAAAGACGACACACCACTGACCAAGCAAATGGAAGCAAAGATAAACAAATGGGATTATATAAAATTGAAAAGCTTCTGCACCTCAAAAGAAACGGTGACCAAGATACAAAGACAATCCACAGAGTGGGAAAGGATATTCACCCAATACCCATCTGACAAGGGGTTAATATCCAGAATATATCAGGCACTGGTAGCACTCCACAAGAAGAAAACAGCCAACCCCATCAAAAAATGGGGAGAAGAAATGAACAGAAGCTTCCAAAAAGAAGAAATTCGAATGGCCAAAAGGCATATGAAAAAGTGCTCTTCATCTTTAATCATCAGGGAGATGCAAATCAAAACAACAATGAGGTACCATCTCACCCCACAGAGACTGGCACACATCCAAAACAGCAAGAACAACCGGTGCTGGCGTGGATGTGGGGGAAAAAAAGGGACTCTCATCCACTGCTGGTGGGAGTGCCGACTGGTCCAGCCCTTTTGGAAAACAATATGGGCATTCCTCCAAAAGCTAGATATTGAGCTCCCATTTGACCCAGCAATAGCACTCCTGGGAATATACCCTAGAGACCGAAAAACACATAGCAGAAACACTATCTGTACTTCTTTATTCATCTCTGCGCTATTCACTATAGCTAGAATCTGGAAACAACCTAAATGCCCGAGAACAGAGGACTGGCTAAAGAAACTGTGGTTCATCTACACTATGGAATACTATGCGGCTGTCAGAAAGGATGAAATTATGAAATTTACCTGCAAATGGATGGACATGGAGTCTATCATGCTGAGTGAAATTAGTCAGAAGGAAAAGGACAGATATAGAATGACTGCATTCATTAATAGGATATAGATACCAGTGTTTTACTAAATATGGGAAATGGTAATGGCGGATTAAAACTCACCACTGAATTTACACAAAGAGACTTAAGTGACAAACTCTAAATATCTGCAGGGCTAGCCATAATGTGTAAAATAAGAGGGAGAGAGATGCAGAGACAGAGAGAGAGAGATAGAGAGAGAAAGAGAGGAAACTGGGGTACCTGCTATTAAGGCGGGTGGGGGGACGGGGCGGGGGGGGTACATTGGTGGTGGAAATGGGGCACTGGTGGAGGGATGGGTGCTGGAATATTGTATTACCAAGAACCAATTATGAACACCTTTGTAATTGTGTGTTTCACAGTGGTATAATAAAAAAAAATAAAAAAAAAAAAGAAAAGAGAAGGGGCCTCAAGTCAGTCTTCTTATATACACCAAAGTAGTCCTATCTGTTGACAGGGAGTGTCCTGTCAACAAAGAACCCTAAACAGTGTAGAAGGGTGGTGCCACACCCTATTACAGGTATAAACAAATGAGTAATGCCAAGGACTAATCCCTTCTTCTGAGATTATCTCTTATGTAAAACACTGAAGAGAGAGAGATCTGGTATAAAGTAATATTTCTTTTTTTCTGTCTTACCTAGCCTCTAACTCCCACATGTTTGTGATAATTTCCACCTTTGACAAGACAGAAAATGGAACAGTGTGCTAACAATTGTCGAGGGTACTAATGCCAACCTAGAACTGAACATTAAATAGAGGCAAAAGGATACACATGACAACCCTTTAATGTATGTTCTGCAATCCATAGTCTGGAGGGGAAGGAAAAGAGAAAGAGAGAGAAAGGGAAGGAAATAAAGAACCTGCCATGGAGGAGGGCTGGGGGAGGGGGAGGGAACTGGGGGTGTTGGTGGTGGGAGATGGGCACTGGTGGCGGGATGGGTGCTGGAACACTGTCTGACCAAAACCCAAATATGAACTTTTTAATTGTATATCTTTGTAATTGTAAAAATAAAAAATTAAAAAAAAATTAAACTGAAAACGTATAAATCCAGACATGAAATTAAATAACAAAATTCTATGCTTCTTGTGAGATTCTAAAAAAAATAAAGTAATACTTCTTAATGTCATGGGCTTCATGTTATCTAGATGGTACCCACAAGGTCCTTATTATTTATTATCTGCACCAGCATGATTCTGAGTATCTTGTTGTCCATATACTGATAGGGTCACTCTCACCTGCATGAGGGCAAACTAGTATGATCCTTCCTATAATCTTCCTATAGTCTCAATGGAGCCAGGGTGGCAGTCTCCTGGTAAATTCTAACTGTCCCACGCTGGGTGCAGTGGGTATAAGGAGGAGCTGTGTCCAGTCTAGATGACATAGAAGTCTTAGTAGATGTATAATAAGTCAGAAGTTATTAAGAGTCAAGGTGACTTCTGTAACTGCCACACCCTCTATCAGTATTTACATAGAAGAGAGATCTCATTAGAATGAACCTTGGCTTAAGAACATATAAGTATTTAATCTGTGAGTAGATAAAACAGCAAAGCTCCCAAACTAGCCTAGCCTGTCATCCAACACCCATGTTTCTATGTCCCCACTCTCATACTGTGTCCATGTTCCCATTTCCACCATTATCATACTTATTCATGTCCCCACGACCTCCACTCTCATACTGTGTCCATGTTCCCATGTCCCCCTACTCTCATACTCTGTGCATGTTCCTATGACCCCCTACTCTCATACTGTGTCCATTTTCCCATGACCTCCTTCTCACATACTGTGTCTATGTCCCCACGACCCCCCACTCTCATACTGTGCCCATGTTCCCATGTCCTCCACTCCTATTCTATGTCCATATTCCCATGTCCTCCTGTTATGTGTGCCAATATTCCCATGACTCCCTACTCTCATACTTCTTTGTCCATGTTACATGTTACTTATAAACTCAGTATGGTGATGTATTGTTTCAAAATTTGCAAACTATGTCAAATTTTTAAGGAATTGCCATATATTCCTCCTCACAGTAAGTGACAGAACTAAAAGCAAACAAAATAATTAATTTTAACCCCATTTTTATAACTAAATATATACAATACAGCCTTCTGCCAAGGCTGTATTGTATCTATATACATACATACACACACATATATATATATGTACATAGATACATATGTATGCATATAGATACCAATGGTGGCTCCCTCATGGTGGGGATCAGTGGGCAGGCTGTATAATACAGCCTTGCCAGAAGCCAGAGGAACCCCCCACACCATGAGGGTCACTATTTTCAACATCTGGATTCCAAAGCTCATCAGAGCTCCACCCAAGGGAAAAGTCAATCTCAAGTCCTGCTGGTCAGAGTCCCACCCTACAGCAAAGACTATTTCAAGCCCAGGTATGCCTGATCCAGAGACTCAGATACATGGGGCGGAGCTGCAACCAGCTCTCCCTGTGCTCAGCTGATCATGAGTTTCCGGGAGCTAAAGTGGGTTCTAGCCCTGCCCCCCATCCCACTAGGGCCTCGGAAGGAAGCCAGAGGAACCCCCACACCAGGATGGCCGCCATTTTTAACACCTGGACTCCACAGCCTGCGAGAACTCCACCCAAGAGAAAAGCCGATCTCTCCCTGTTGTGTGTGGCTGCTTTGCAGCCAAGTGGTTCATCATTAAATGCATGTGATGAGAACCTGCTATTGAGAGTATACCACCTGCACAGCAGAGCCTGACAAGCTACCTGTGTCATATTTTATATGTCAAAAACCAGTAACAATTATAGACCTCATTCCCATGACCTGAAGGGAATGGTCTGAGGCTCTTTGTGTTCCTGGAGCAAGCAGATGCCCCTTGGCTACACTAGCATGCTACAGGACGTATGGAGATGCTACTGGTGCCCATTTGAGCAAATTGATGAACAATAGAAAGACAAGTGATACAAGTTATATATGTATATATATAAAATCTCAGGAGAAATTTAGAAAAGGAACATATAGGGTAGGAATGATAGCACAGTGGTAGGACTCTTGCTAGCACACATTCGACCTGGGTTCAGGCCGCAGGGTGTGACTCAAAAAAAGCTAAAATAAAAACCGATATATACCTTCCTGGTTATCCTGATAGTCAAGATAGAAGATCCTTGAAGTTAGTGTGTGTGTGTGTGTGTGTGGAGAGAGAGAGAGAGAGAGAGAGAGAGAGAGCTCAGAGGTTACTCCTGGAGGACTCTGTGACTCTGTGGGCCATGGGGGTGATGGGGAAGTAACATTATGATTGGCCGTGAGCAAGGCCAGCACCTGTCCATGTGGTTTCTCTGTCCCTAGGGTCTTCCCTTTCCAGTGCCTGGCAGATGGAAGGTCCAGCTGATGGGGTTGGTGGACAGAGATGGACCCAAGTCACGCAAACTTGTATCCACACACCTGCTCAAGGGCACTGGGTAGATTCTGGACAAAATCTCTCTCTCTTTCTCTCTCTTTCTCTCTCTCTCACATACATATACACTGACTTCAAGGATCTTCTATCTTGACTATCAAGATAATCAGAAAGGTTTATTTCTGTTTTTATTTTAGCTTTTTTGAGTCACACCCCTGCTAGATTGAACCCAGGTCGAATGTGTGCAGGTAAGAGACCTACCACTGTGCTATCATTTTGACCTTATGCCCCTTTTATAACTGCACAAAATTAGTGGTGTTAAATTTTATAAATGCACAAAATTAATGGTATTAAATTTCAGGAAAAAATATTTGGTATGTATTGAGTCAAATACGGAGGTCGGAGTCTGGAGCTCCGACCTCCTCTGTCGCTGTTCCAGAGTCAGGGACGCTGTCTCATTTGCCAAGGCATTGAAAATCAGATGGGCTGGACATGTAATGCGATTTGGAGACGAACGCTGGACTAGAGTCATTACCGACTGGATCCCACAGGATGTCAAAAAATTATGTGGCCGCCCACCTACAAGATAGATCGCCAAGATCCTGAACGAACGGTTTGAGGCTCTTTGTATTCCTGAAGCAACCAGATGCCATTGGGCTACACTGGCACATGATAGGGTCAAATGGAAATGTTACTGGTGCCCGCTTGAGCAAATCGACGAATAATGGGATGTCAAGTGATCAAGTGATTGAGTCAAAAGTTTTGTTTTAGGGACTGGGGAGATAACTTAGGAGCTGGAACTCATGTTTTGCTTATAGAATACTCAAAATCTCTCCCAGCTCCCTCTACCATCCTCTTAGCCCTCCCAGGAGTGATCTCAGGAGTAGGAATAAGACCTGAGCAAAGCCAGATGTGACACCCCCAGACCAAAATCACCTCAACTGCCACTGACTCATGCATAGACAATCTGTGATGTGGCCGTGGCTATGGCCATGGCTGGCACTGAACATGGTGCTCGTGGTAATGAGCTGTGGCAGCCGGGCAGTGAGTCCCAGTAGGTATCTGCGTTCTCCCTTCTGCTGCACTCTACGGGTGGGGTGAGCTGGACTAGAAGGCAGATGACTGGGGGGGGATGGATGGGAGGTAAGGGAGGAGATTGCTGGGGGCAGTGAGTGCTGGCAGGAGGTCAATGTCAAGATAATGGTTGTTTGAGCCCTGATCATGAATCACTGTAATCTCGTGACTAAAAAATGAAGGGGTCTCATTGCTCCCCTGGCCTTGAGCTGCCTTTAACCCTGGCAGTCAAGTTGCCAGTGTGAGTCTGAACATACCTTCTGTTCTTGATTGTTTAAAATTTTTAATATTAAAATTTATTTATTTATTTATTTATTGTAAACTTTATTTGAATACCGTGATTTACAAAGTTGTTCACATTACAGGTGTTTCAAGTATTCAGTATTCCAACACCAGTCCCACCACCAACGACCCCTTACTGCCTTCAAAGACCCTCGTTCCCACCCACCCTTGTCTCCATGCATGCTTTCTTACCAGACATTAATTGTATTCTTATTATGACATATATCTCAGAATGGTATTGATAAAGATATGACCTTTACATGGGGTTGTTACGTGCAAATTGGACCATCTGTGTTATTGCTTTCACTTATTGAACTTAATAAATGTGGTGGATTTCTACTCAATTTTTAACAAGATGTTCATGTTAATTTCTTACAAATATTCACCTTTCTTACTTCTTGAGGTGTTGCAGTACATGCCCTAAAGGGCTCCTGGCCACAGCTACCCAGAGCCCCTCGCACCTACTAGAACCAGCTGCTTCTTGCTGAAACTCCCTCTTACAATTCACATGTAGATTGGGGCAGGATTGGAAGAGACATTTGATTTTATAACTTTTTATGGCAGAATATTCTTATCATGGTCTTACTAGCTCCAGTGCAATTCTCTCTTAACCACATGGGTCTGCACGGTGGAATAATATGTAGTTTTCCAAGAGATTTCTTGGCAACATTTGGATGGAGCCACCATTGTAAATACTCCTGGTAGGTCAAAGAGACATACCAGCCAGCCCCGGCAAGTGAACATGACTAAGTTATTCCTGAGGATAAGTAAACAATATTATTCTGACAGATTCTGGACCTTTGTGGAGGTTTTAGATGCAATGGCAAGATATATATTCATGGTAAGAAATTATGTCTTGTGTTACAGTTCTTTTTTTTAATGCTTTTCCTCTTTTTTTTTTTCTGAGTTACATTTCATCTCAGGTGCCCCTCCCCATCTATGCAAGTGTCTTTGTAAGAAAGCTGTAGTGGAGACCCTGCTCTGGTGAATTAGCATTTGTAAGGCTGTGGAAAGTACTTATACCTGGAAGTGATCACTATTGGCCCTGACTGGGACATACTTGTGTGCCACAGTCTAAAGAAGTCTCTCTCTCTCTCTCTCTCTCTCTCTCTCTCTCTCTCCTTCCCTGTCTCTGTCTCTCTCTCTCTCTCTCCTCTCTCTCTCTCTCTCTCTCTCTCTCTCTCTCTCTCTCTCTCTCTCTCTCTCTTTCTCTCTCCCTCTGCCCTCTGGGTCTGCTCTCTAGCCTGAGCAAATGGTCCAGCTACCATCTTGGCTTAGGATTCTGATCTGAGCATGTGGTCTGGGTCTAGCTAGGAATTTGAAGCGTGGGGTTTTCCTGATACATCAGTAGGTGGGCCCCGGTGGCTTATGTGAGGTAGTAAGGGAGAGAGATGGTAATTTTCTCTCTAGCCGCCTCTGCTGCCCAGGACCCACTGGGCAGGCTAAGGACTGGTAAAAAGCAAAAGTCAGTTCTAGACCTTACCCAGAGTTTCCTCAGGGTTCTTGTCTTCCTCACAGAAAAAAAAAAATTTCAGGAGTAGATGAGCAGTGAAGTAACACAGATTTTATTATGGGGATTGTAGGACGGGGAAGGAGGAGGGAAGGTGAGAGAGAGTCCACATCTCAAGAGGGGGAGATGGGGGTGACACATGTGCTGTGCTCTACCACATGGGCTCAAGCAGCACATGGGCCCGGGCAGCATATGCGTACTTTCCTTTGGTCAGGATGGCTTTAACAGATTTCTTCCCAAGCTACTCCCATATGGGGGCTTCACCCTACATTAAAGTCTGTTGCTGGGGCTGGAGCGATAGCCCAGTGGGTAGGGCGTTGCCTTCTGGCGCTGCGGCCGGCTCAGCCGGCCCGGGTTCGATCCCGCATCCCATATGGTCCCCGAGCACCGCCAGGAGTAATTCCTGAGTGCAGAGCCAGGAGAAACCCTGAGCATTGCAGGGTGTGACCCAAAAAAGCAAAATAAATAAATAAATAAATAAATAAATAAATAAAAAAAAAAGTCTGTTGCTAGGGCCGTTGCCAAGGGAGTAGATTGTGGAGTGGTCTTCTTTGAAAATCTCCCTTTTCTTGACCTCTGTTCCTGCTGGATCTTCTGTCCTGGAATGTAATTGGATTAAGGGCTGGGCAGAGACAGGTTGATCCAGATTTCTCAAGATCTACTGAGGGCCTAATGGGTCTCATCAAGTCTTGGTTCCTGGTTCCAAAAGGTGACTCTGGATAGCCTTAGGGCAAGAATTTATTGCCATGTGGGACCCGGCTGCCTGCCTATATCAGTACTGCCAGAACTTGTGTTAGTAAAGCTTTGTGGAACTTTGCTGGATTCATGAGCCTTCATTTACTGACCGCCAGTCCTTTGGGGCAGAAAGGCATTCACTCCTGCTCCCCTGATACTGCCAGGGAACTCGGCTGCATCCCAATTTGGGTTTTTCCTGACATTGAGGTTCATGCCCAGGACAGTTCAGAAGTAACTATAGGAAGAGGCTTTATTCTTGAAGCCTGAGGTGTGTTTTCTGTTGGGCTGTGCATCCCTGTTTTCCATCACATGACCTGCCCATCACCAGTGATTATACCAACATGTTCAGCCAACACTGACATCGTTTGAGCTAGGATATGAGTTGGGGTAAGGAAGTCAGTTAACCCTCCCGATGGCAGTTCTTGTCACAAGGCATGACAGAAATGGCCGCCAACTTTTTAATGATTTAAAGCTGTGATTTGGAGCTGCCCGTTCCCCTGAAAGCACCATTGTTCCTTGGAGGACTGTGTTTGAAACTGGTCTACTCCCTGTATAATTATGAGGTGACTGCATATTTATTTGTGGCAAATTCAAGAGCATTCATTTGCAACTGCCATTCACACCAGTGTCAAAAAATGCCTCTTTTTATTGTGTATAGTATTGTGAGAGGGCAAATTTAATAACCTTTCCTGCTTAAAATTAGATTGCTTTATAAATGTGTCATTAATCATGCTTTACACTCCCCCAACGACCAAATTTAAATGGCCCAGAATTTTAAATGCTCCAGGGAAATAGACACCAGGATGGCTCACATGCGGGCCTTTCGAGGAGAGGCTGTGGAGGGCTCTGTACCCCTTTTCACTTTGATACCAGGTGCCCATCGGTGGACTAGCCTCACTTCGGAGATAGAGCCCAAAGGACAGGCAGATATTCCAAAGTTGAGGGTTTCCTACTGAAGATGCCATGGACTGATTACTCTGCCTGCCCGGTGTTTGCCCTGAGAACGGAGCCCTGACCAGATGGAGGTAGCTCTCACCGAGGAAATCCGGAAGACCCCAAAGAAACAGCCAGATATTGTGGCCAGTATGGCCCCACACTCAACGGTGTCCAGGGGCATGAGCCCCTTCTCAGCATGGGGGGATCTCTCCTTCCTCAGGCACCATTTCTACCTGCTAAGACAAGGGTTGGCTGAGAACCACCCACAGAGATGCACTGTCCTTCCACTGTGCCTGTGTGCTGAGAATGAGCTCCGACGTGAGGTGGAGGGTGGTCTGAAGGTGGTCTGTAGCAAGGCTGTCTTGGGCCTGGAAGGAGCAGGACATGCTCAGGCTTCGGAATAGAGCAGGATTTCTAGTGAAGGAGGGACAAAAGTGATTCAGGCCAGCGCTGTGAAGGGTACTCTGTCTTTTTTTTTTTTTTTTTTTTGGTCACACCCGGCAATGCTCAGGGGTTTCTCCTGGCTCTTCACTCAGGAATTACTCCTGGCGGTGCTCGGGGGACCATATGGGATGCCGGGATTGAACCTGGGCCGGCACAGGCCGCCACGAGCAAGGCAAACGCCCTACCCTCTGGACTATCGCCCGGCCCTACTCTGTCTTGTCTAGTATTGTTCTCTGTCCGGAAGTGAGGCTGGTGTCAGGCAGCCTGTACCCCTGGTTTTGGTCAGGGGTTGGTATTAATCAGAGGATGGTGAGGTCAGGGGTCCTTGTCAGTCACACGGCTTTTGTCCATTGTGGTACATGTGGAACTTCAGCCAACTGGACTGAGACGGAACTTTACACTTCGTGACTAAGTAACTGATTTAAAGACCGTGGCTTAAGTTGAAACTATTAGAAAAAGTACTAACTTGAAAGATTTTGTTTTGGACTAAAGAGAGAAGTTAAACTTCCTGTTTTATGGGGGTTCTGTAACCGTTTAAGTACTCTGTGAGGGTTTCCTCGTGAGGGCAGTGACGCTGATTGGCCGGGCCTTTAACAGGCGTAGGAAAGCAGTATTTCAGTTTTATACTTGCCTCTTAAACTGTGGATGGAGACAGAATAAACAGAATCCTTAGGGCCTGATCCTTCTGGAGCATGTCGGCTATTCAAGGAGAGATCAGCAATGACGAGCCCTGGCCAAGGGGCCGCAGATTCCCCCTTCACAAAGAGGCTCCCAGCACAGAAGCGGCACTGCGGCTGGCAAAGTCATACAGACATGCCTGAGTCACTCTGGCCTAAGAGTTTCAGCACTGGATCCAGGAGCAGAGACAGGAAGCATGGCTCAGCATCTAGGCCCCTGCACCCAGGGGAGGGGAAAGGTGCATGCACAGAGCTACGGAGGGCCCTGTGTCAGCTCCATGCAAGGGACATGTCAGGCACATGTGCTGTGAGCTACACTGGACAGTAAAACAATGGAGCTTCAGCATCCATCACCCTTCTGGGGTCCATTCTCCTGCTACAAACCTGTGACCGGAATGAGCAAATGGCTAAGCTGGTAGGCAGCCCTGTCTGCCCTTGCTCCCGTCCAGTCCTAGGCCTGGTCTGGTCCTTGTACTTCTGTGTGGGCGCCTCACCCTCTGCTTCTAAAGCCAGGCAGCTCTACTGTGGCCCACTCACTTGCCTTCTTGATTAGACCAGTCTTGGTTCATCTTACACTGCGGTTGGAAAAGAGGGGAGCAACAGCTACGCACATGCCATTTTTCCATTCTTCCCTTGTCACCAGCCTTTAAGATGATTCTGGAGACAAAACTGAAAGGTCTAAGGACTGTGACCAGGCCCAGGTTCTGTGTCCACACAGAGCCAGTAGACTCCACACACAGGCACCCTGACAGACCCTGTGTTCCCCTGCTCCTCTCTCTGGCCTGCAGTGAGAGCTGTGAACATGCGTCAATGACTGTTTCAGCTGCTGCTTTCCTGGACAGGCCCTCGGCCGGCAGCTCTCTTCCATGCCAGCTCCATCTGAAACTCCCTGTGAGGCTGTGTGGGAGTCACGCCTATACTCAGAACATTCATTTTTCAGCTTCGGCAACACATGAATATTTTACCTGCCCGAAACTGTGTAAGTCAGGAAAAGGGCTTCCTCATCTCCCCTGCTGCCCGTACCAGTCAGCCCTAATGCAGTGAGCCTCAGTATCTGGAAGGAGAATGGAGCATCATCTTTTCAAATAATAATGTCAGAAAAACAGAATTGCGTTTTGATTTAAGATATGCAAATATACATTCTTATTAAAACATCTCGTTGACACATGCCCGACCCTACGGAAGCAATAATAAAGAAACTGAGCCTCTTTTTATCGAAGTGGGTCTGGCATGGTGGAGAGAGAAGATTCTTTCTACATCACTGTTTGAAACATTGCTTCTTGATGCATTCAGGCTCCCAGAAACTTGGGGAAAGACAGAAGCCTGGAGCGGCTCATTAGGGGCTCTCTGCTCGGCACAGTCTGGGCGCCGTCTCTAGCAGACATTTATAAACCCTCTCTGGAAACACAGTCCTTCTGGGATGAGCCTACTGGGGCGCTGTATGAGGGTGGTTGCTTGAGGTTGTCGGCTGTATCTAGTCACCTTAAGTCTCTGCTCAGGAAGTGGTCAATTAGTTGTGGGTGACAGGGACCCAGCATTGTCTGACATCCCCGGTTGGCCCCACAAACAGGCATGTGGCTCCCATCCAGTGCTAAACTCTGTGCCACGCCTGAGTCAGAGGTTGCCCAGCTGGGAACAGCCCTTGGGTTCAGATACTGGGTAGCAGAGCCCTCTACCTGGCGTGCACACTGAGTCCACAGGACTTGCTAACACCAGGGAAGGCTGCACAGGTGCTTGGGGCTACACGAGGCAGTGCTGTTACCTGCCCACATGGTTGGGATGGAGGAGGGGGAGGAGGCTGGTGACAAGGAGGGGCCGGTCATGGGGCAAGGGGGTGGGCAGGGACACAGTGCAGGGTCTTCTGTAGCACGGATGCAGGTCAAATGACTGCAGACCCTCCAGGCCCAGGAGCCTAATATTGATACTTCTCACGTCCGCTCCCTCTTTCTGAAGGAGACACTGGGTTTGTACACAGGAGCATCTGTGTGTTTTCCGAGAGTTATGACTTACCCAGTTTATAGTCTAATTATTGGTTGAGAAGATAAGCAAATAACAAATTATCATATGAAAACTGTGCGCCAGGAGCAATTAATACAATAAAATAGATTGCTCAATATGGGAACCACCCCGTGGTGAACTCTAGGAAAAGTCCTTGATTTCTGGGGAATTCAGCAGTGAAGTCTTAATGGATAGATGGAGGGGATGCGGGAGCAACGGGCAGGAGGAGTCACCTACATCCCTGAAGCCACCCCTTTGACCTGCAACGCTCCAACTGCCAGAGTGACCTGGAGGGGTTGGGAGTGGTACAGGGGTCACTTGTTCCATGGTAGGGCATCTTGGCCCCACACCACAGACCCTCAGAAACACACGCAGTGGCACAGTCTGCCTGAAGTTTGAGCATCCACACCCTCATGTGGCTTGCCAGCCCAGAGCCATCTGCTCAGGGTGTTGTACCTGCCTGCGTCACTCTTATCTATGCCTAGTGCCACCACTGGGTGTTCCCCTCATCTATAGTGATGTGCATGCTCCCAGCTGGACTGCCTGATGGAGCACCCAGGGATCCCAAAGAGTTCATTGCCAGCTGAGAATCCAGGCGTCTTCCCAGAGGTGGTGGCAGAGCAGCCAGTGCAGTGTCCGAGTGCAGGTGTGTCCTCTGCGGGCACTCAGAAGCCAGGGCTGTGTCCCAGCAGTGGCAGCAGTGTGGTTGGAGGCCCTCATCAGGCCCGAGGGAAGAGAGACAAGCAACAGGAAGGGGTTAGAGAACCCATCTCTTGCCACTACTAGCAATTCCGTCCAACCATGTCCACCGATGCCTGCGAGATGTGGGGAGCTCTAACCTCAGAAGAAGGAAAATAGGTTTCCTTTTAGCCCAGGAACCAGCAGCCCAGGGGCCTGAGGACATCTGAGGGAAGAGCTGAAATAGAGAGGCTCGATGCGTGGTTTGGGAACCGTGACCCAGTGTGGGCAGCCACGGCAGCACAATAAGAGCCATGCCGGCACCTCTGCCTCAGGGAGCAGCAGCACACATCAGCTCTGTGGGGTGCAGAGAATGAAACAGGAAGCCACATGCTGCCATCCCCAGGGCATAGACCATGTTTCCACAGCCACACACACATGCGAGCTTCATCTGAGCTCAGCCGGTCTCTGTTATGTCTTTATACCAAAAATAGAATAACATGAAGTAATTCTTCTGCGAGCTTCAGATTCCTGAAGCTTCATATTCCTGAGCTTCGTATTCCTGAAGGTAATTCTGTGAGCTTCGTATTCCTGAAGCAAGCAGATGCCATTGGGCTACACTGGCATGTGATAGGGTCAAATGGAAATGTTACTGGTGCCAACTCAAGCAAATTGATGAAAAACGGGATGTCACATGATCAAGTGAATTCTTCTGCAGAGAAATGTAAAGACCCTTGAAGGACTTAGAAATACCCTCAAATGCTCACCAGAGTCCACCTGAACAGGTGAGCAAGGAGGCCTGTGGTGGTAGGGAGCTGCAGCTACCAGACAGCTGCAGCTGACTCACCAACTCCTCAGCTGGGTCCATGCAGACAGACACAAGGAACAAAGCGAGTCCTGCCCTGGGATGTGAAGATCTTTTAGCCTATGGAGAGGAGGCTCAGAAGTGAACAAGAGGGACCGAGGAGATGCTCAGGTCACAGGCTAAGAATAGCAAGTTGGGGTTCTAGTACATGTCCCCACATTGCAGGCTGGCCTCTGAGGTCCACACGCACCCTTGTGGATAACTTTACCCACACCAACACTAGTGGACCTGAGAATTTTCATGTCCTCAAGCCCAAGTGGGGCCCTCTGGCTGGTTGACTGAATATCATGGGGAAACAGTCCCCAGGGTCCACATACGCAATAAAGGCTAAAACAAAACTCTCCCTGAAATAGAAATCATGTTTTTCAAACTTCAATGATGATAGCTAAAATTAAAACAATACAAATTAATGTGCAACAGAACTCTAATCAGTATGAGTTTAAGATGAAGCTAAGGGAATTATCCAGAAAGGAGACTCAGAATAGAAATGTTTACAATGGAGGTGATAAGATTAGAAAGTTAAATAATATATGAAGCATGCATCCCAGGGAATTTCTAAAGTAAGAACATGGAAATAATAGAGGGAAAAATAAAGCACATGACAGGATCATCACAAGATTAAGACATGGTCTTCGGGTTCAAAGGGACCCATCATGTCAGTCCAGCAAACACAAAAGATGCCAGTGAGGCACAGCCCATGTGGACAGAAAGGACCGGGTGAGCCTAGCGCCCATGGACCATCACAGATGCTCCCCCAGTCAGCACCTCCCCAGCCTCCACCAGGAAGAGTGAATCTGAGTTCTGGGCTATGACAGCCTTCCCAAAGGTGACCTTGGATCTCAGAGAATTGTCAAAGATCAAAGGAACGACAGTGATTACTTTTCAGGGTTGGACAAGCCAACACTAGCCCAGGGGTACTTGTGTATAAAACAGCGTTGGGAAGCCAGTGACTCCAGAAGTTCTTATTTAGGAGGAAGAGCGGACCTGCTCCGGGACCTGGCCTTTGCCTCCAACCTAGGAGAAAGAGACTAACTCATGCCCAGAGACCCAGAATGGCAGCAGGGTCAGGTAGTTTCGTCCTGGCAATGGTGGTGAGGATCAGCTGCATGGCCAGTGGGGTTGCAGACGTGCAGGAGACAGAGAGGGTACAGGGCCGAGTATGGGTGCTCCTGATCCAGAGAGACACATGATTCTAATTTCATTTTTTGTGTGATGGTCACCTCTGGATCCTTAGAATATTATTTGCATGTACATTTGAGAATAAGGATGAAGGCTTTAGAGAAACTCTGTGTTTGTGAGTATGTGTCGATATGGCATGAGATGTGTGTAGTGTGGGGTTTGTGTATGTGTGTGGTGTGTAGTTGTAAATATGGAAATTTAGGGGTGAATATGTGATGTTTGCAGGGGCATATGGGGCCATGTTTACATATTTTTTAATATTTTATTTTATTAAAGCACTGTGATTTACAAAGTTATTCATTGTTGAAAATTTGACATACAATGTTGTTGGCAGAAAGCAGATCAAAGGATATGCTAAAGTCTAATGGATACTGCCTGTTAACAGATACATAGGGTTTTCTGGCAGACTGTCTCCCAATAGAGTTAGTATGTAGAATTTCCTACTGAGACTGTTTTCACAATAGCAGATACACAGACACTGCTATCCTAGGTCATTTCCCTGAATCACATTTCCTTGTTGGCTGTAGCTAGCCTAAGATGGAGTCTAATGGACACTGCTTGAAGTGCAAACAGAAAACAGGTTTTTCTTGTGTTTCTGTTATTTCAATGTCTGACAAGACCCTGCCATTTTGGGCTAGTCCAGAAGGCTGGATTAGCAACTGTAACACGTTGTTTTGCTTATCTCACCTCACCTAGATAGCGCCCCCTTCAGGTTTCTGTTTCCTGTTTGTCTCCTTCCAATCATCCTTTGCTAAAAATGTGGAATGTCTTTGTAGTGTAAACTATGCAAACTTAACTCTAAGTTGTGTTGTCCTTTGAAATTGTGGGTATATAAGAGAGTTAGGGTCCTTGTATACTCTGTCAGCAGCCAAGATGAGCTGCTGTCCCTCCAGCTGGTGATTATTAAAAATTAATGAAAATACATCTTGTTCCTGAAGCCTCATCTCTGCACCCCTCACCTACAGAGATCTCTCATTAACACAACGTTCCATCACCAATCCCACCACCAGGGTCAACTTCCTTCCACCTGTGCTCCCAGGTTCCCTCCTGTACCCCCAGTCCAGTCCCAACCTATCCCCTCGAAGACACCTTTTTAAGTTTGCTTGTTGACATTTGCGTCTCATGATCTCAGTGTTGTTGACTCTGGTTTGGGCATTTAGCTCTATCATTCCTTTATACCATTGATGACTGAATCCCCTGTTGCTTCCCATCTGTGTCTTCTTCCTCCCTCTCCACCATTCAATTTTTCTTTCTCTTCCCTATACATTGCGGCCAAGGAAGATTCGGGTATTCCCCCTTTAAACCATTTCATTTTCCGTCCAGTTACTCTAAAAACCACATAGAAGTGATATCATCCTGTGTTTGTCATTTCTCTGACTTATTAATTTAACATAACTTCCATTTCCATCCATGTTGCAGTGAATTGTGTATTTTCATCAAGTCTTACAACTGCATAGTATCCCATTGTTTATGTATACCATGTCTTCATGATCCACTTGTCTGTTGTTAGGCATCTAGGTTGATTCCAAATTGTAGCTATTGTGCTGAGTACTGCAATGAATCATGGTGTGTATACATTCTTTTGAATGAATACTTTTGTACGCTGGGGGCAGATACCCAAAAGTGGAATGCTGGATCATATGGCACTCAGTTTTAAGTTTACTGAGAAACCTCAATACTGTTTCTATGGGGTTGAACCAGATACACTCCTACCAGCAGTGGATAAGAGTTTCTTTGTCACTACATCCCTGCTAATGGAGATTGTTCCCAATATTTTGGGTAGGTGTCATTCTCACTGGATCAAGGTGATATCATTATTGTCTTGATTTGGATTTCCTTAACATGAGAATATGAGTGATTTTTTCTTGTGCCTGTTGGCCGTTAATATTTTTACATGTGGTTGTTCAGTTTTTCCAGCACTGCTTGTTGAAGAGGCCATCTTTACTTCATCTCATGCTCTCAGTTCCTTTGTCAATAATTAGCTGACCAAATATGTGGAGTTTGTACTTGGGCTTTTTATAAATCCACACAAAATTTGTTATTGACTGTTCTAAGTCCTTGAAGAATGTTGTCTGAATTTGAACAGGGATTGCCTTGAGTCTATAGTTGTTTAGGTAGGATGGTCATTTTGACAATATTGATTCTTCCTACCCAAGGGTATGGAACATTTTTCCTTTTCCTAAGGTCTTATTCTATTTATTTCTTATATGTTTTGAAGTCTTCATGGTACAGATCTCCCTTATCTTTTTGTTAAGATGAGTCCTGGAAACTTGCTGATTTTTACTCTTTTGAATGGGAGTCAAATGTCTTTCTCCTTTGACTCATTTGTATCTAAGAAAGCAACTGATTTTTGTGTGTTGACTTTGTAGGTAGATACTTTACTATATTTGTTTATTATTTATAGGAGCTTTATGTGACACTGTATGGTCTTCTATGTATAATATCATATCACCTACAAATAAAGATAATTAAACTTCTTTTTACAATTTGGATCCTTTTGATTTCCAACAGACTGATTGCTATTGCTAGGACTTCTGGTACAGTGTTGAGTAAGAGTAGTGATAGCGGATATTTTTACCTTGTACATCTCTCACTGGAGATGTTCTCAGTCTTTAACCATGAAGCCTAAATATCAACTGTAAGCTTGTTATGGATAACCTATGTTGAGGAAAGTTCCTACCACTCCCGTTTTGTTGAAGATTTTATATTTTAATGATACATGGATGCTATATCATGTCAAAAGCTTTCTCTGCATCAATTGATATGATCATGGGATCATATGGTTTTTAATCTTTCCTTTTACTGATGTTGTATATTATGTTAATTGATTTGCATATACTGAACCATCCTTACATCCCTGGAATAAACCCCACTTGATCATGGTGTATAATTTTTTGGATATGCTGTTGGATTCAGTTTGCTAAGATTTTGTTTAGAATTTTTACATCATTGTTTTTCAAGAAGACTGGTCTACATTTTCATATTTTTGAAGCTTTTCTGTCTGCCCTAAATTTCAGTGTAATGTTAACTTCATAGAAAGTGTCAGGAAGGATTCACATTTCTTTTATATTTTGGAAGAACTGAAGGATCAAGAGCAGTACATCTTCTTTGAAGGTTTGTTAAAACTCATTTGTAAAACCATCTGGGCAAGGACTTTTATTCTTGGGAGATTCTTAAATACTGTTTCAATTTCCTTGGTTTTTGTTGGCTGTTCAGGCTGTTACTTTTTCTTCATTAAGTTTTGGAGATTTCAAGTATCTAAGAATCTGTACATTTCTTTTAGGTAGTCCATCTTAGCAGAATAGAATTGTCTTGGATTTTTAGGGTTCAGTTGTAATTTCCCCTGTTTTGTCCCTAATCCTATTTATTTGAGTACTTAATCTTTATTTTCTCATTAGTCTAGCCAAAAGTTTGTCTATTTAATTTATTCTTTTGAAAAACCAGCTCCTGGATTCATTGATATACATTAATTTTTTGATATTGCTTTCTTTGTTTCTGCATCACTGATTTTCTGCTCTGGATTTTATTATTTCCTTCCTACTTTTTGGATTTATTTGTTGTTGATTCTCCAGAAATTTGAGTTGTTCATTTAGGTTGTTGATTTTATCTTTTTCTTCTTTCCTCATGTTGGCCTGTACTTCTATGAGTTTCCCCTAAGTGCTGCTTTGGCTGTGTCCCATCACTTGTGACTTGTCTTCCCATTGTTCATCTATTTGCTCGAGCATGCACCATACGTTGGGAATTAGGTCCATTATTGTTACTGCTTTTGACATATTGATACACCAGGGGTAGCTTGTCAGGCTCTGCCGTGGCTCTGAGTTCATCCCATGGGACCCAGTCTTTTTTTTTTTTTCTTTTTTGGGTCACACCCGGTGATGCTCGGGGTTACTCCTGGCTCTGTACTCAGGAATTACTCCTGGCGGTGCTCAGGGGACCATATGGGATGCCGGGGATCGAACCCAGGCCAGCACAGGCTGCCCACTTGCAAGGCAAATGCCCTACCTGCTGGGCTATTGCTCCAGCCCGGGACCCAGTCTTTTTCTATGTCAGACCTTCGACCATCCAGGGCCCAAGGGGCAGAGTCCTGGGTGTAGACAAGCCTGTCTCCTGTCTGCCACCTGCTGACGCAGCTGGGCACCACCACCACACCTGCAACACTTCAAGGAGCATAGTTTCTGATAATTTGTTTCTTTATTATCATTTGTGTCAAGAAACCTGTTACTTAATATCATGTTGTTCATTCTCCAGGTGTTACAGTTTCTCCATGTGTTATTTTTATGATTAATTTCTATCTCTGTGGTATTGTGGTCTGATAGAGTTCTTGGTATGATTCTTCTGTTTGTGAATTTATGTAGGTTTTGTCTTACTCCTTCCTATATGATCTATCTTGGATAATGCTAGAGCAGCATGTGTGATCAGCTCTAATAGCCTTTAAGAGCCTGCAAATACCCGCTAGTCCCAATTCTAGTTCTTCACTTACTGCTCTTATGTCTTTACTGACATTCTGTCTAGTATTATCTATCTAGTGGCGAAACGGAGTGTTGAAGCCCCCATTACTATTGTGTTTCCATCCATATGTTTCTTTAGGTTTGTGGGAAAAAAGGGTTATAAACTTTGCCGATCCTACATATGGGGCATATATGTTAATTAAGTTTAGTACTTCTTGATTTGTTGTTGCTTAACCAATAAGAAGTATCCGTCCCTATCTCTAATTACTTTCTTTAGATTAATGTTTGCATATTTTCTTAGCAATGATGAAAATCAAGGAACATGTCATCTTGGTCTGATTAACTCTCAGCAGAAATTGGACTTAGAACTCCCTGGTCATGATATTTATTTATATCTACTTTATATAAATTTTAATATACTATTTTTTTTTGCTTTTTGGGTCACACCCGGCAATGCTCAGGGGTTACTCTTGGCTCTGCACTCAGGAATTACTCCTGGCGGTGCTCGGGGGACCATATGGGATGCCGGGGATCAAACCCGGGCCGGCATGAGCCGGCTGGCCACGTGCAAGGCAAACGCCCTACCCACTGGGCTATCACTCTGGCCCCTAATATACTATTTTTATAACCTTGAAAGATGGTCTCAGTAAAGGTGCATTTTTAAATATATTTCACTGCATAATTGGCACAGGTTTCTTAGTAATACTGGCAAAATATTTTTGAAAATAAAATTTACAGAATGGCCCCACTCTCCTTGTTTTACAAAGACAAACTTCATACAACTGGGTGGTCTGCAAGAGGACTCACGTGTCAGACTCACGTTGGAGCCCTACAGTAGCGAGGGCTGTGGGGATGCACGCCGGAGACTGTCCTCACCTTCTCCAGCTTTCCCCTATTCTCTCTCAGGTACCCCTTCCCTAGACTCTCTCTTGCTTCCTGCATACCAGGTTTGCTGCATGGAACCTGCTCACACACGATAAATGAGACACAACATAAAGTCCAGTGACTTGGAAGTCCTCAAAGCCCTTGGATCATCCCATCCCCATGAGGACAGGATGATTATGGCACATTTCTATTGCAGACAAAGGTTCAGGCATTTCTGGGATCAGTTCCATTGTGAACAATGATTTGATTTTGGTCACTATAGAGTTTGTTGTCTTTGTGTGATGCCTTTTCTGCAGATGGTGGTTTTGAGACACAGATACATACATGTCACGAGGTCATCCATTTTCACTGCTCAGTAGTACTCCATGGTGTGGTATGCTCTCTCTATTTTTATGCCCTTTTTCTCCCCATTCACAATCTGATAATTCTTTTGGGTTGCTCTCACTTTAGTGATTGTGAATTAAAGTTGTTACTAATATTTGTGTAGCAATGTGTTTCATGTGCCTTGGTTAACATCTAAATTTTAACTGAAGTGGCATATATATTATATTTCACTGAATAAATATCTAAAATTCGTTCCCTAAAGCCACTGTGATATTTTGCTTATGCCATAATAGTGAGTGTTCCCATTACTACATAAAAATGCCAAGTCATTTTTTTTTTAGAGATTGATCTGAATCTTTCCTCATTTTGGTAATTGACACTGACATTTCAGCATTCCATCTTTGCCTCCATGATTGTAGACTGTCTTTTATTTATGTAGCTCTCTTTAGATTTATATAAGCAATGCTCTGTAGCTCCTAATATTCAAGTGGTTTTGTTTTTCCAGTTTGGTTATATTTATGCCATATATATGGTATTTTTTGTATGTTATTCTAAATGAAATAGCTTAACCAATTTGGAATCCAACCATTTATTACAAATATATAGGAATGCCACTGAATGTCCTGTATTGATCGCAGCTCTGAGATTTTTCTGAAGTCATTTATTACCTCTAGTATCATTTTTGCTATTAATTCTTAGGGACTTTTATGCATATAGAAATATAGCATCTGCAAATAGAGACTATTTCAGTTTTTTTTTCTCAATTTGTGCATCTTCTGTTTTGTTATCTTGTTTGATTTCTGGTGACAGAAAACACTCTGGTGAAGCGTTGGGTGTTGGAATATCATATGACTGGAAAACTTAGTAACTGTGTAGCTCACAGCAATTCAATGAAATGGCAACAACAAGCAACATACAGAACTTGGGGATGGAGTGACCGATAGTGCAGTTGGGAGGGCACTTGCCTTGTAGGAGGTCAGCCCAGATTCTATCCCTGGACCCAAAAATGGCCCTGCCAGGAGTGATCTCTTAGCACAGAGCCAGAAATAAGGCCTAGGCACTTTGGGTATGGGGAAAAACACAAACAACCAAAAAAGGTAAATTTAAGTGGTTTTTTTTTGAGGAGAGGGAGGTTGACCACACTCAGAAGTGTACTTGGCTCTGTGCTCAGAGTTCACTCCTTACAGTGCTTTAGGGAACGTATGCGGTGCGCAGTTGTGTGAATCACGGCAAGTACCTTATCCCCTGCACTCCCTCTCTGGCCCCAGAAATGTAAGTTCAGGTTTCTGTGTAAACTCCAGACATATATTTATGACATTGATAACAAAAGGAAATATTTAATTTTAGTCATATAAACCTCTGCCACTTCACCCATTCTGTCATGCACTATTTATCTGAATTTTTTAAAAATTCCTGAGTGGTTGCTCCGACATCAGTGTGAAGACAGAGGCACATAGCATTCGGGCACTGACTTGTTTTGATTGATTCCTAAATAAATGATTAGATGCACATGAAAAAGTTGAAAGTAGAATTCTGGGTAAAAGCACGCAGTTCATTTCAGCCTTTAAATCCATAACCCCGAGCAGGGTTTTCTGGGACTTTCTGCTTATCTCTGGCAAGTCCAGTTTCTGGAGAAAGAAACAAACTGTAATGATCACAGTCCGATGCCAGAGGCGCTGTGTGTTCTGTGGGGGAGACTGGGTCAGGGTTGGATGAGTATGAAAAGCCGTCCATCCCTGCCCAAGTCGAGAAGCACTTGCTCTCACTTACTGCCCACTGCAATATTGGAACATAAGTCACAGGGACAGTAGGACACCATGGGGCGGGATGTGGGTCCCCATGTGAGTTTCTGCATCCCTTGCCTGGAAGGTTTTCAGTGACTGGCCCAATTGGCAGCAGTGACACCTCAGCACACTGCACCCTGGGTATCCATCTCACTCTCCTGCTCATTCTCTTTTGGGGGGGGTGGCTGGTGGGGCCCCACCCAGCTGTGCTCAGGCTTACTCTGCTCAGGGATCGCTCTTGGCAAGGCTCAGCAGACCACATGGGTGCTGGGGATCAAATTCACATCAGCAACGTGTAAAGTGAGTGCCTGCCCAACCGTGCCATCTCTGGATACTCTCTTCTTCATAGTGACCTTTGTTTCGTGTGACTCTGCCACTTGAACTTTTGTCCTAGTCACTGACACCCAAGGACTAAGGCTCCAGCAGGGCCGTTTCAGCAGGTCTTGTTCCTTCTTTGTCAGTAGTCGCCAAGCAGCTGACATTTGAGACAGGAGACGCCCGAGGTGGACACTAGACCTTGTGGGCTGCAGACAGGAGAGGCCCGAGGTGAGCGTTAGGCCACGAGCCTGAAAACCAAGAAGCTCTGACCAAGGACCCTTATCTTCACTCTCAGAAAAGTTTCCTGAGTGCTTCCAAATTCTCTCAACCTTCCACAGGACGGGAGGCGAGGGAAGGGCTCCAGGAGCTGGCTGGGACAAAGCTCTTTGCTGTGGGGTCCTGAGGACCCTCTGGGCCGTACCACCCTGAAAGGTTCTTCCCCATATCATGAAAACTGGCAGTTATTGAGTGTGTGTGTGTGTGCATGAATATGTGCATGTGTAAAATCTCCTTCTAAAACAGGGTGCATCCATGTATATTCACATATATTACATGAAAGTAAACCTACATTTCATGTATTTTTATAGGCATATGCTTGCTTTAAATATATTTTTGTCAAAGTACTTTTCCCCATGGCAAGTGAAATAGAAAAGTTTCAAATATCTATTCTATGACTAAGATATCAAAATATGGTTTCCTAAATGACATATCTTAACCCAAAGAAGACATACATTCTTTTTAGATTCTTTGCAGCCATGTTTTTGCCATCTATAATATTATGAGTAGTCTTGGTGGACATGATGAACTCAGATAGATGAACTCATGATGAACATCATGTCCACCAAGACTATTCATGGGAACTCACAGTTTCAGAAGGCTGAAGCGAAATGTTGGACATGGGAATCTCCTGGTGGACAGTTCCACAATGAAATTGACCACATCATCTTCAATCGACGGTTTTGTCTGACCTATGTAGCTGTCGTCCACAAATTCCAGACAGGATCGGACCACCGTCTCCTTCGTGCAAAATTCTACTTCCAGCAACGGGGAGAAAAAGCTGCAATGTTTAAGAAGAGAACTCCCAGAACGACCACCAACTGGGAACTCTTTGGCACCATTGCGGCAACATGGGAAGATACCATCATTGATGACATCGATGAAGAATACAACCGACTGGATCAGCACCTCCATGATTGTGCGAAGAATGCCAAGAGAGAGAAAGACACAAAAGGACGCTTGTCTTCAGAAACTCTTGAGCTCATTCGCCAACGTGGCAAGGCACGAGCCTCAGGAGACCAAATGCTAACGTCCAAGCTTGCTAAACAGTGCAGAGAAGCGATAAAAGCAGACCTCAAAGACAGAAGAGCAGAAATACTGGAAGATGCAGCAGAAGCCGGGAAAAGTATTGGCACTGCCCGCCTGTCCTTCGCCAACTATAAGACCAAGATGACTGCCCTCCGACGCCCTGATGGATCTATCACATCTTCCAGAAAGGCAATGGAGAAGATTATCCAGGACTTCTACTCAAATCTCTTTGATAGCCACATCCACCTGCCCACATACCAAATTCCACAGGATGGATATGTCATTCCCAACATTCTCCCTTCTGAAATCCGACATGCCATCTCGTCGGTAAAGAAGGGAACAGCACCAGGCCCAGACAAAGTCAGACCCGAACACCTGAAGAATCTGCCTTTGGTACTCATCAATACACTAGCTCGGCTCTTCACACGCTACCTGTCCGAATGCAAGGTGCCCTCCCAATGGAAAACCAGCAGGACAGTTCTACTGTTCAAGAAGGGAGACATTCACGACATCAACAACTATCGCCCCATCTGCCTGTTGTCTCATCTACAAGCTGTTTACACGAGTCATCCTGAACAGGATTAGCAGAACACTAGATGAAGGACAACCATGCGAGCAAGCAGGTTTTCGGAAAGGACTCAGCACAATCGACCATATCCACACAGTAACCAAGCTCATTGAGGTTTGTAGGGGAGTATAAGATGCCACTCTGTCTTACGTTCATTGATTTACAGAAAGCCTTTGATTCTGTGGAGACTGAAGCAGTCATCGAAGCCCTAGTCAAACAGGGTGTTCAAACCCAATACATCAAGATCCTTCGTGAGCTGTATTACGGATTCACCACCAGGATCTCACCATTCTACAAAGAAGTGATTATTGATGTCAAAAGAGGTGTTCGACAGGGTGATACCATCTCACCAAAACTCTTCAGTGCCACCCTCGAGAACATCATGAGACAATTAGAATGGGAAGGAATGGGAGTGAAGATAGATGGTCGGCAACTACACCACCTCCGCTTCGCTGATGACATCGTTCTAATAACACCAAACATTAGCC
The DNA here is from genome assembly GCA_021461705.1 of Cryptotis parvus. Classification (NCBI taxonomy): domain Eukaryota; kingdom Metazoa; phylum Chordata; class Mammalia; order Eulipotyphla; family Soricidae; genus Cryptotis; species Cryptotis parvus. The sequence continues at coordinate 150,247 of JAJIBD010024580.1, read as the reverse complement.
AAGCGGCACAAATGCTGGCTGACTTTAACCGAGAATGTGGAAAGGTAGGTCTACAGCTGAATCTGAAGAAAACTATGTTCATGAGAAATGAACTAGTTCCTGGGGCCCCATTCACTCTCAATGGAACAAACATCTCTGAATGCAGCAGTTATGTGTACCTAGGTCGAGAAGTCAACATGATGAACGACCTAAAACCTGAGCTGCACAGGAGGAAGAGAGCGGCATGGAATGCCTTCAAAGGCATCGAAGAAATAGCTAAAAGGACAAAGAACCTCTGGCTCCGGGCACATCTCTTTGACTCCACCATTCTCCCTGCATTAACATGCTCCTCAGAGACCTGGGCCCTACAAAAGCAGGATGAGAATGCTATTCGGGTCTCCCAGAGAGGCATCGAAAGAGCTATGCTTGGAATATCACATCTCACTCAAGTGAGTGAAGGAATCGGAGTTCTGACCTCCGTCGCTATTCCAGAATCAGGGACACTGTCTCGTTTGCCAAAGCATCGAAAATCAGATGGGCTGGACATGTAATGCGATTTGGAGACAACCGCTGGACTAGAGCCGTTACCGACTGGATCCCACGGGATGTCAAAAGATCACGTGGCCGCCCACCTACAAGATGGTCAGACTTCCTTGTTAAGACCCAGAAGGAACGGTTTGAGGCTCTTCATATTCCTGAATCAACCAGATGCCATTGGGCTACATTGGCATGTGATAGGGTCCAATGTAAATGTTACTGGCGCCTGCTCGAGCAAATCGATGAATAACGGGATTCAAGTGATCAAGTGATCAAGTGATAATATTATGAAATGAGTGCAGAGGAAGAGTCCTAAGATGGATATTTTGCATTTCAAAAGCCACAACCATTTTCAACTGATACAGTCTTTGAGTTTCTGACTTTCTGGGTGAGATTTTTTGTGTACTGATACCTTTCAGTAGGCATATATGGACATACACAGAGATCCATCTAAGTCACTGAGTTTTCTTCACCTTCAAAATAGGGACTGAACCAGGGCCATGACGAAATACCACTTACCAATAATTGGATTCAGCCAATATTACCAGAGGACATTGTGAAGTCAATAGACTAGTTTCATGTCTTGTATACAAAAATAAGAGAGTAATTGATTTCTCATCCTTTAATCTGTTTCTTTGATACCAAATATTCTCAGCATTAAATATATTTTGTTGATCGAACTCCTGTCACTGGGAAAAGGCAATATAACATATAACCAGAGGCTCTTTCCCTCCCTCTCTCCCCTCCCTCCCTCTCTCTCTCTCTCTCTCTCTCTCTCTCTCTCTCTCTCCTGTTTGGTTTTTGGCCACGTTTCCTGCTGTTCATTCAGGTCTTACTCTTGGCTCTGCATTCAGGGGTCACTCCTGTCAGTTCAGGAGACCATGTGGGGTGCCGGGATGGAAACCAGGTGACTGTGTGCAAGATAAGCACCCTTCCTGCTGCCCTACCACTCAGTCCCTAGAGTTCTGCTCCTTCACAGTTTTCTAGGGCTTCCTTTAAGTGAACTTGGCAGTTGCATGGGTAAAGCCAGTATGTGGCGTAAGAGTTAGATGCATGAGACTCCGTGTGACATCGATTGTTTAAGGGAAGAAGCTGACCTGAGGCAGAACTAGGTGTCTTTACAACTGAGGCCATAGCAGGTGCTGGCTGGTCCAGAGCATGGACCCAGACCAGGGTCCTCACCAGCCTGCCAGCAGAGTCATGTAGATGCAGCTGTGTTCGAGCCATGAGCCTCTTTCTCAAGACCGGAGTTCATGCCTACACCTGCCACTGCCTTTGGCACCACGTTGTGACATGCCACTGCCTTGCTCGGCCATCATTGCATTATTTGCTGCCAGTGTTCCAACTGGCCCTCTGCTCCCTGGCCCTGGGATGGTGGCTGCATCCAGGCACCAGGTCACCAGCTCCACCTGATGGGCTGCATGTCCTGCCGTGCTGTTCTTCCAGCCAGGGCCTGGGCCTCTGTGCCCAGCATTATGCCACATGAGGGAGGTACAGCCTTGAGGGCCTAGGCATGGCCAGTAAGCTTAGGGCGAGTGCTCAGTGCTGTTATGGGGCTGCCACTAAAGTGCTGCTAAGGCTGCCACCCTAGCTGATTGTGTCATTGCTCCTCTGGGGACAGGGCAGCCAGCTTACCTGCTGTGTGTCACCGCTGCTCACACTCAGGCATGAGGAACATGTCCTTGTACACTCCGTTTCTAGAGTATTCTGAGTTACAACTTTCGGCTTTCTCTTTGGCAACCCAAATAATTTCCAGCTCCAGACTTAGTTCGCTTCATTTCCTCTTCCCAAAATTCATGGAATATTTTCAAACAAAGGCTTTACTCAGATTCTTGCCTTTGTTGGAGACACCAAGGCCATTCTCCAACACACAGACACCACAGGCCATTCTCCATCAAATTGACACCATGGGCCATTATCCATCACAGAGACACCACAGGCCATACTCTGTCACACAGACACCGTGGATCATTCTCTATCACACAGACACCACAGGCCATTCCCAATCACACAGACACCGTGGGCCATTCTCCATCACACAGACACCATGGGCCATTCTCCATCACACAGACACCACGGGGCATTCTCCATCACACAGACACCACGAGCAATTCTCTATCATACAGACACAATGAGCCATTCTCCATCACACAGACACTGCGGGCCATTATCCAACACACAGAAACCATCACACAGACACCGTGGTCCATTCTCCAAAATACAAACACTGTGGGCCATTTTCCATCACACAGACACCACGGGCCATTCTCCGTCACATAGACACCACAGGCCATTCTCCGTCACATAGACACCACGGGCCATTCTCCAACACACAGACACCACAGGCCATTCTCCATCACACAGACACCATGGACCATTCTCCATCACACAGACACCACGGGCCATTCTTCATCACACAGACACCACGGACCATTCTCTATCACACAGACATAATGAGTCATTCTCCATAACAAGACACCACGGGCCATTCTCTGTCACACAGACACCACAGGCCATTCTTCATCACACAGACACCACGGACCATTCTCTATAACACAGACATAATGAGTCATTCTCCATAACAAGACACCACGGGCCATTCTCTGTCACACAGACACCACGGGCCATTCTCCATCACACAGACACCACGGGCCATTCTCCACTACACAGAAACCGTGGGCCATTCTCCATAACACAGACACCGTGGGCCATTTTCCGTCACACAGAGACCACGGGCCATTCTCCGTCACATAGACACCACAGGCCATTTTCCACCACACAGACACCGTGGGCCATTCTTCATCACACAGACACCACAGACCATTCTCCATCACACAGACATCATGAGTCATTCTCCATCACACAGACACCGGGGCCATTCTCCAATACACAGAAAACACGGTCCATTCAGCATCACACAGACACCACGGGCCATTCTCCATCACACAGAAACCATGGGCCATTCTCCACTACACAGACACCACGGGACATTCTCCATCACACAGACACGAGGGGACATTCTCCATCACACAGACACCAGGAGACATTCTCCATCACAAAGACATTGCGGGCCATTCTCCATCACACAGACACCGTGGGCCATTCTTCATCACACAGACATCATGAGTCATTCTCCATCACACAGAAACCATGGGCCATTCTGCATCACACAACACCACGGGCCATTCTCCATAACACAGACACCGTGGGCCATTTTCCGTCACACAGACACCACGGGCCATTCTCCGTCACATAGAAACCACAGGCCATTTTCCACCACACAGACACCATGGGCCATTCTTCATCACACAGACACCACAGACCATTCTTCATCACACAGACATCATGAGTCATTCTCCATCACACAGACACCGTGGGCCATTCTTCATCACACAGACATCATGAGTCATTCTCCATCACACAGACATTGCGGGCCATTCTCCATCACACAGACACCGTGGGCCATTCTTCATCACACAGACATCATGAGTCATTCTCCATCACACAGACATTGCGGGCCATTCTCCATCACACAGACACTGGGGGCCATTCTCCAATACACAGAAAACACGGTCCATTCAGCATCACACAGACACCACGGGCCATTCTCCATCACACAGAAACCATGGGCCATTCTCCACCACACAGATACCACGGGCCATTCTCCATCACACAGACACCAGGGGACATTCTCCACCACACAGACACTGTGGGCCATTCTCCAACACACACAGACATTTTCCATCACACAGATACCATGGACCATTCTCCATCACACAGACACCGTGGGCCATTCTTCATCACACAGACACCACGGGCCATTCTCCGTCACACAGACACCACGGGCCATTTTCCACCACACAGACACCACGGGGCATTCTCCATCACACAGACACCAGGGGACACTCTCCATCACACAGACACCATGAGCCATTCTCCATCACACAGACACCATGGGCCATTCTTCATCACACAGACACCATGGGCCATTATTCATCACACAGACACCACGGGCCATTCTCCATCACACAGACATCATGAGTCATTCTCCATTACACAGACACCGCGGGCCATTCTCCGTCACATAGACACCACGGGCCATTCTCCACCACACAGACACCACGGGCCATTCTCCATCACATAGACACCAGGGGACATTCTCCATCACACAGACACCGCGGGCCATTCTCCAACACACAGACACCACAGGCCATTCTCCATCACACAGACACCATGGACCATTCTCCATCACACAGACACCATGGGCCATTTTTATCACACAGACACCACGTACCATTCTCCATCACACAGGCGTCATGAGTCATTCTCCATAACACAGACACCACGGGCCATTCTCTGTCACACAGACACCACGGGCCATTCTCCATCACACAGACACCAGGGGACATTCTCCAACAAACAGAAACCACGGGCCATTCTTCATCACACATAAACCGTGGGCCATTCTCCATAACACAGACACCGTGGGCCATTTTCCGTCACACAGACACCACGGGCCATTCTCCACCACACAGACACCATGGGCCATTCTCCATCACACAGACACGAGGGGACATTCTCCATCACACAGACACTGCGGGCCATTCTCCAACACACACAGACACCACAGGCCATTCTCCATCACACAGAAACCGTGGGCCATTCTCCACCACACAGACACCAGGGGCCATTCTCCATCACACAGTCACGAGGGGACATTCTCCATCACACAGACACCATGGGACATTCTCCATCACACAGACACCGTGGGCCATTCTCCATCACACAGACACCGAGGGCCATTCTCCAACACACAGAAACCATGGGCCATTCTGCATCACACCAACACCACGGGCTATTCTCCATCACACAGACACCGTGGGCCATTTTCTGTCACACAGACACCACTGGCCATTCTCCGTCACACAGACACCACGGGCCATTTTCCACCACACAGACAGCACAGGCCATTATCCATCACACAGACACCAGGGCCATTCTCCATCACACAGACACCGTGGGCCATTCTCCAACACGCAGACACCACAGGCCATTCTCCATCACACAGACACCATGGACCATTCTCCATCACACAAACACCACAGGCCATTCTTCATCACACAGACACCACGGACCATTCTCCATCACACAGACATCATGAGTCATTCTCCATAACACAGTCACCACGGGCCATTCTCTGTCACACAGACACCACGGGCCATTCTCCATCACACAGACACCAGGGGACATTCTCCAACAAACAGACACCAAGGGCCATTCTCCATCACACAGACACCAGGGACATTCTCCACCACACGGACACTGCGGGCCATTCTCCAACACACACAGACATTCTCCATCACACAGATACCATGGACCATTCTCCATCACACAGACACCACGGGCCATTCTTCATCACACAGACACCATGGACCATTCTCCATCACACAGACATCATGAGTCATTCTCCATTACACAGACACCGTGGGCCATTCTCCATCACACAGACACAGGGGACCATTCTCCAACACACAGAAAACATGGGCCATTCTGCATCACACAGATACCACGGGCCATTCTTTGTAACACAGGCACCACAGGCCATTGTCCGTCACACATATACCACGGGCCGTTCTCCGTCACACAGACACCGTGGGCCATTCTCTGTCACACAGACACCGTTGGCCATTCTCCATCACACAGACACCATGGGCCATTCTCCATCACACAGATACCACGGGCTATTCTCCATCACACAGACACCATGGGCCATTCTCCATAACACAGACACCATGGGCCATTTTCCATCACACAGACACCATGGGCCATTCTCCGTCTCACAGACACCACGGGTCATTCTCCATCACACTGACACATCGGGCCATTCTCTATCATACAGACACCGAGGGCCAATCTCCATCACACAGACACTGCGGGTCATTCTGCATCACACAGACACCACGGGCCATTCTCCATCACACAGACACCACTTGCCTTTCTGCATCACACAGACACCACGGGCTATTCTCCATCACACTGACACCGCGGGCCATTCTCTGTCACACAGACACCATGGGCCATTCTCCATCACACAGACACCACGGGCCTTTCTGCATCACACAGACACCACGGGTCATTCTCCATAACACAGACACCACAGGCCATTCTCCATCACACAGATACCATGGGCCATTCTCCGTCACACAGACACCATGGGCCATTCTCCATAACATAGACACCACGGGCCATTCTCCGTCACACAGACACCATGGGCCATTCTCTATCACACAGATACCATGGGCCATTCTCTGTCACACAGACACCGTGGGCCATTCTGCATCACACAGGCACCAGGGGCCATTCTCCATAACACAGACACCATGTGCCATTCTCCATCACACAGACACTACGGGCTATTCTCCATCATAGGACACCACAGGACATTCTCCATCACACTGACACTGCGGGCCATTCTCCGTCACACTGACACCACGGGCCATTGTCTGTCACACTGACACCACTGGCCATTCTCCGTCCCACAGAAACCGCGGGCCATTCTCCATCACACAGACACCACGGGCCATTCCCCATCACACAGACACCATGGGCCATTCTCTGTCACAGAGACATCATGCGCCATTGTCTGTCACATGGACACCACATGTCATTCTCTTTCACACAGACACAACCATGGCATGTTGGTCATGACACAAAAAGTCAGACATAAGCCCAGGGGCTGCTTCATCCCAATTACCTCAGAACACAGTTATTCAGAACACAGAAGACAAATTTCCTACCTACCCCAGCCTCACCTCACCCTTCTGTGTGGTCCAGAACTCCTGGGAAATCTTGAGGGGGACCTGCCTTCCTTATGGTCACTCTGGCACAGAGGTGCCATTCCCTTCCACACCTGCCCCCTTTTGACTGTACATGAATGCCACCTGTAGGAATCAGCTAAGTGTCCTCTCTGCATCCCTGTTTCCTTACAAAGAGAGCAATCCGGTGGGCCTCCTGAGGGTGGTATGAGATATTCCAAGGTAGCAGAGAACCACAAGCTCTCAGAAACAGTGTCAGATATGTCTCCACAGCCGCCAAACCCTCTGCTCTGCACTCTCCAATGGTGACCTGGTTCTGGCTGTCCCTGGTGTCTCTATCCTAGGCAACCAGTGCTGCCCCATAGGAGAGTTGACCAGCCTGACCCATCGTGCACTGGAGCCCTCCAGGTCCTGCGTGCATCTTCTCACTTAGGCGGACCCTGGCCTGCTGCAAGTGCTTTAGCCACCCAGCGTGGACACCACTTCTCCCTCCTGTGTGTCTACCAGCTTTCAGAGTCTGCCCACGTGTTGGGAGCCAGAGGCCAAGAGTTTGCTCTCAGAGCCCCTACCCTTAACCCCCCAGGAGCAGTTCTCCTGGTTAAAGTGCTCCAGGTCAGTACTAAGCTGGAATTTGCTGGCCTGACGTGTCCACCCTTTGTTCCCGACCTGCCCTCTTGAGCCACATGTAATAAATGCAATCCCTTCTTCTGGTGAAGACAACCCTTCCTGCCTGTTCTGCTTGCCCTTCCGGCTGAGCACTCACTTCTTCGCACTAACCTGCTATTCTCAGCCGCTTTATCATCCAGCCCCATTGCCCTGAGGAGGCCTCAATTTGTCATGCTCCTCCCACCTCAGTGGAAGAGGGATACAAGCCCCGCGTGGCTGCAGGGAAGCCGATGAGGCTGGGTGACTTGGGGCTTGGGCAGCTGGCTCAAAAGACAAGCAACTGATGCCTCTTTATTTGGGGAGCCACAGTGGGCAGTGCTCAGGCTCTCTCCTAGAGGGCTCAGGGGTCCAGATGTGGGGATGGAGTCAGGGTCAGGTGTGTGCCCTGCCAGGACCTTCACTGCTCGATGATCTTTCCAGCCCCTGCTGCCAGCCCTGTCTGCACCTGTGGTGAAGGCAGAGGCCACACTCTGAGGATCTGAGCTCAGCCAGTCCTCCTGTTCCAGGCGCTGCTTAGGCTCTTCCTGTCTGTTTCCTTTAATAGACACACACAGAGGCAGAAGAAATGGACATTTTCCAGTCTGAGACTCTCACCTGCACATGAGGACAGGTAGAGTTTCCATCTCTGGCAGCTGTGGCCCTGCTCTGGGGGTTCTGTTTTTCCTCCCCAATGTGGCCAGGAACACCCCACGCCCACCCCCCTTCCCACTGTGTAAGCTTCTGGTTTTGGTTAGTTTTCTCATGTGGACAGCACGAGGAACAGAACAGACATGAAGGGGAGTCAGGTCTTTATAAACTCTAGGTTCGCCCTTGTCCACATCTCACTGTATGATCTCCAGCTTCCAGTTACTCCAGGGTCAAGCAGAGAGTCTGGGGGCTGTCCTGTGGTTGTCTTCCCCGGGCTTCCTTAGCACATACCGGACCCACTGTAACAGTCTCGGTTCATCTCCACTTCACCCCCCACCTTCTGCGGCCTTAGTCCAGGCTGGTGGCCCCAGCCCCCACAAGCAGAAGCTGCTCCAGCTCTGCCCCTCCATGTGTCTCACTTTCCCTCACCCTGAAGCCCCCAGGAGGCAGTCATGGTCTGGCTGTGGCTCCAGGAAGTATCTGTTCTGCAGAGGACACTTTGGTGACCCCACTGACCCCAGAGTAAGCAAATGTGCCCAGCTCCGCCCTGTGGCATGACCAGGGGGCACCTGCCCTGCTCAGCCCACGGAGTGGCCCTCAGAGGCCCCCTTTCTGGAGGAAAGTCTGTGCAGTTCCTGGCTGGTGAGGGAAGTCGGGCTCTGGCCACACATCTGCACACTCCACATCTGCTTCAAAGCTGCAAGAGTTTTAGCGCTGTGGGAGCCTCACTCCCCAGATGAGAGATGGGCCTCGCAGGCTGACGCCAGGTGTGGACGTGTCCAGCACTCACAGTCAGGGTGGGAGCAGCAAGGACACCCCGGTCCCAGGCTTGACACCAGGCTGAGAACTTGCTGTGGGTTAACGGCACCTCCTGCTGGCTCCGTGGGGAGGCAGCGGGGCAACACTGTCCTTTCTCAGCACCAGGCAAGTCCTATTTCCTCCAGCACCGAGGCACGGGGCAGACTGTCCTGGCTGAGAGTTTCCACTGCCTCATGTCTCTGCTGAAGGAAAAATTGCCCACAAGATTCCAGCTATTTTCCTAACAAACATATTTGCATCTGTTTCATGCTGTTAACAACATGTAATCTTGCCTCCGCGCAGAAGAGAAGAAATGCTCCTCCTGCAATTGCATTAAACACGCCGGGCCGTCCCTGCTAATCTGTCACGGGGCTGACGGCCTGTTTGGAGAGCTGGCATAACAATTATCAGAAGTGATCGCAGCCTGCTCCGAAAACAAAGAATGTGACGGCTCCATTGATCTTCCACTTTGCCGTTTTCATGGCAGTTGGGGTTTCCTAGTCAGAACCAGATTTGTTCGTGTCATGCATATTTCATTTTAAAATTTATTATTGATTTCGCTTGATAGTAAATAACTCCATGATCGCTGAGGCTGGAAATCTGTTGTAAAACTTATGAAGCCACTGGTCTTGGCTTTTCAGCTAACATAAAGTGGTGAGGCAACCTGAGGAAAATGGCCGCGGGGGTCAGGTTCTTGGTGCTGCTCATCAGCCATTCACTTCCAGGGAAGGGGCAAGTAGTGCCGAGCCCCCTGGGGTAACAGTGACCCACTGCATCCTGCCAGCTCTCCCACCAACTTATGGGAAGCTCAGAGCAGCCAGGAGCGCAGAGTTGGACAGTCTAAGGATGGCAGCGCAAGCTGACCCCTGGCAGACAAAGTCAATGGCCGCGTCTCAGATCACATTTGTCCCTGGCTGGGCAGTGATCCTAGCACAGCTGATGGCTGCATCTCAGGACATGTCTGTACCCTGGCTGGGCAGTGACCCCAGCAGCTTGTGGCCACTCTATTGCACTTGCTTTTCCAACCAAAGGGAATATCAGCCGAGCATCAGGGAATGCACGCATGGTTCAGGTGGAGCCCTGCTGGACCTGCCCACTCTTGAGACACTGACAAACTCCTGTTTGGGTCAGGAGGATGGAGGTGCATGTGGTATGTTTGTGTGTGTGCTTGTGTGTGTGCTTATGTATGTGTATGTGAGTGTGTGTGTTTTCAAGTGTGTGTATGTGAGTGTGTCTCTGTGTGTGCCTGTGTATATGTGTGTGGAGTGTAGTATGTGTGTATCTGTCTGTGCATGTCTGTGTGAGTGGTGTGTGGGTGGGTTTGTGTGCCTATTGAGTGGTGTGAGTGTGTGTCTCTGTGTGCCTCTGTGAACGGTGTGTGTATGCATGTGTGTGTCTGAGTGTGGTATGTGTGTATCTATCTGTGTGTGTCTGTGTGTGTCTGTGTGTCTGGGTGTATGAGTGGATTTGTGTGTCTGTGTAAGTGTGTGCATATGTATGTGTATATGTGCATGTATGTGTGTGCATGTGTGTCTGTGTGTATGGGAGTGGGTAGCTGGGAATGGGGTGGGGCTGGGAAGAGAGGTGAGGGGCTAGCAAGGGGTGGGGGTGGGAAGACTCAGGCCCCAGCGGCAACCCTGGCCAAGGCCGGTCTTCCCCTCTGATGCAAGGTGGGCATGTCAGGAAGTGGAAGCATGTGGGGCTTCTGGGCCCGTGAGTGCAGCAGGAGGCAGGGAGCTTCAGCAGCCAAGCAAAAGGCCTGGCTGAGCTGTGAAGCTCATGGAGGCTCCAAGTTCCCTCACCTGCTCCCATCACACTTCAAGTCCACACACTTCCAGGATGCATTTGAAATTGCTAGGAACTATATCGCCGCTGTCAAAGGTTCCCAAAGTGTCCTATCATGAAATATCTAATAATTGGATCAACTGTGACCTGCACAAGCCAGCTCTGAGCATATTCTACACACTGGGATCATGAGTTTATGGGCCACATAGGAGATTTCTCTTGGAGTAAATGCCAAACACTTGATCTTGAGTTCATTTATCATCCGATGCCCTAAATGTCAAATTAAATTACACAAATTATGATGTAACCCCAAAGGGAAAAAGTGTCTTATGTTTGAAAGACAATACTTCCAGAAGTTTCACTGATAGTACACATTTTCTAGTAGCATTCAGAAATAAAATGTTTCCTAATATATACTTCACGATATTGTTAAAAAAACACTTTGGAAATCTATGAAATGCATACAATCAAGTGTGTGAGTACTTTTGACTTATTCCTAATTTAGTGAAATAAATCAATATACATATAACTGTTGTTGCTTTAGTATGCTTGCATTGTTAAAAGATTTCAGAAACAACTTAATTTATAAATAAAAGGTTTTTTTTTTTTTTGGTCACACCCAGGGATGCTCAGGGGTTCCTCCTGGCTCTGCACTCAGGAATCACTCCTGGCAGTGCTCGGGGATGTCGGGGATCGAACCTGGGTTGGCTGTGTGCAAGGCAAACGCCCTACCTGCTGTGCTATCGCTCAAGCCCCATAAAAGATTTTTTTTTGTTTTTGGGTCACAAGAGACGATCCTCAGGATTTACTCCTGCTTCTGTGCTCAGAAGGCTGTATAGGAAATTGGGCATCAACCCTGCACCATGTGCAAGGCAAGTGCTTTAACTCCTGTCCTAGCTCCCTAGCCACTAGTGAGGTGTCAATGCACATAAAACATGGAGTTGAATCACTCTCTGATCATGAACTACTTTTAGCCAATTTCATAACAAATGATATGCACATGTGAGTTGTGAACTAAAATTACGTAAATGTACCAAAATGATAGGAACTATATGAAATATATGAAGCTTAGGCAGTGGAATTATTTTTGATAAAATAATTAGTGATATAGTGAATGCAGCCATGAAAATCTCCTGCAGGCTGTCCCTTCTCATACATTTGCCATTTCATGGTGTTTTCTTTTTTTCTTTCAGTCTTGAGCTGCTGAGTGGAAGACAGACTTTCCCCCTGCTGATTGGACAGGAGAAATTTTGACCTTAGAAAGTGGAAATGAGGTTGCTATGGAAACTGGTAATTCTGCTGCCACTCACACACACTTGTGCAGGTAAGTGTTCTATTATGAGTTTTGATTGATAATTTATTGACATTTTACTTTTCGTAGAAAAGAATTAATTTTTGAATGCTTAAAACTAGATTTAATGACCACATAATGGAAAATTTTGGAGACAAACTCTCTAGCTAATACAGGGAGTTTAATGCTTAAAAATGATTCTGCTCTTGGATTTGGTTAATTTTGGGGGGCCACATCTGACAGGGCTTGGGATCTACTCCTGGCTCTGTGCATGGGAGACTCCTCTGTCTCTCCTAGTGCTAAGGGACCCTGCAGTGTGGGCACACACCTGGGGCCCAGGGTGCGGAGCCCATGCTCAGCCTTGCAAGCGTCACCCTGACCCTCCCCCTCACTGTTGTTTTTAAATGGAACTGACATTATTTTAAATACACGTCGTCCATTTCCATAGTAACTGAAGTGAGATTTTTTCATAGTAAATTTCACATCAATGAAATTTTCATAGTGAAAGAACACGATTAAATGATCATCAGTACCCGTAGAGGAAGGGCTTTTATCTGCACATAGGGCAGGCTGTAGAAACACCAAGACTATATCTCAGATGTGGGAAGCAACACGGAATGGACAAGCAGCGGAATGGCCCGAGAAGCCCCTCGAGAAGAGTTTTCTCTCCACGTCCCCGCATGCTTTCTCTGGCCCAAGTTTCTGCGAACTTTCTCAAGTTTGCATCTGAGCTGCTCCGCTGGACCCCCGTGGACTCTGTGTGAGCTGCTCACATCTGGCCTGTCAGGACTGCACTTGCACAGATGCCTGGGACTGGGCTGGTGGCCTTGCCCAGGGCAGGCTCTAGGACTGTGCGGGGCTGGGCCTTGTTCCTTCTCTGCGTTTACTCACTGCCCTGCACTCCTCTCAGGGTCCAGGAGTGGCCTGAATCCTGGGCCAAGCACTGAGGCCTGGAGAGGGAGGATGAGAGGGACGACACACGGACGGGAAGGGACCATGGTGTCTGTGGGCGAGAAATGCCCCGAGACATGCAGAGTGTGACCTTGCCGGTGGGTTCGGGCTGACCCGGGCCAGGGCAGGGAAGTAGAGGCTGCAGAGCTGACCAGGGCAGGGGTCAGACCTCAGGCCTGTCACACTTAGTCCCACTCTGAAGCTGAAGGGCCCAGAAACTTCCTGCATCTTCCCCAAAACAGTTTCACAGATGGAGAAAAAACAGGATGGTGGACAGGCAGAAACAGCGAGGTTTAATGGCCGCCACCAGCAGGGAAAATCAGGCTCCTCTCATAAGCTTTAAGAACATTAAAATATGCAGAATCACAATTAGCCATTAGAGTCAGATGATGACGCAAATGAAGGGAATCCCCCTCCCACACTGCAGCCTGAGCACCAGCACACCTTCAAAGGGAAGCAGAGTTCAATCAGAGCATCTCTATAATAGTAGATTTAAAAAATAACAGATTGACTCAGCAAGGGGGCCCCAAATTATCCACCTGGGAATGAGATGTCTCTTCCACCCTCACTCCCGCCTCATGTAAAAATGGAGTGCTGACATCTGCCCTTTAAATATGTCTATTGAATCAGAGCACTGGTGCTAAAAGACCTTTTATGTTACATTTAGATAAATTATTATTCTCAGAACACATATCAGATCGGAGCTATCCTCCAGTGCTTCTCTTAACTTTTATTTACCCACACTGGATGTGATTCAACATGTCTTCTTGCTTCCTGCTGAAGGGGAAATACTCACTCCCCTGTCGTAAGGTTTCCTCATGGAAGAGTAGAGAAATCCTTCCCTCCCTCTCTCCTTCCCTCCTTCTCTCCCTCCTTCCTTCCCCCTCCCTCCCTCCTTCCTTCCCTTCCTCCCTCTTTCCCTCCCTCCTTCTCTCCCTCCCTCCCTCCCTCCTTCCTTCCTCCCTCCCTCCTTCCTTCCTCCTCCCTCCCTCCTTCCTTCCCTCCCTCCCTCCCTCCCTCTCTCCCTCCCTCCTTCACTCTCTCCCTCCCTCCTTCCTCCCTCCCTCCCTCCCTTCTTTCTTCCCTCCCTCCCTCCCTTCTTCCTCCCTCCCTCCCTCCCTTCTTCCTTTCTTCTTCCTTACTCCCTCCCTCCCTCCTTTCTTCCTCCCTCCCTCCCTCCCTCCTTTCTTCCCTCCCTCCCTCCCTCCCTCCTTTCTTCCTCCCTCCCTCCCTTCTTCCCTCACTCCCTCCCTCCTTCCCTCCTTTCTTCCTCCCTCCCTCCCTTCTTCCCTCACTCCCTCCCTCCCTCCTTTGTTTCCTCCCTCCCTCCCTCCCTCCTTTCTTCCCTCCCTCCCTCCTTTCTTCCTCCCTCCTCCCTTCTTCCCTCACTCCCTCCCTTCCTCCCTCCCTCCTTCTTTCCCTCCTTCCCTTCCTTCCTTCCTTCCTTCCTTCCTTCCTTCCTTCCTTCCTTCCTTCCTTCCTTCCTTCCTTCCTTCCTTCCTTCCTTCCTTCCTTCCTTCCTTCCTTCCTTCCTTCCTTCCTTCCTTCCTTCCTTCCTTCCTTCCTAAAACATAGTTATTTAAATGACATAATCTGAGCTAAACTTCACCCCAGAGGCACAGGTGCGGGTCCTCCATATCTTGACATCTTGGGAAAACTTTCTCCAGTTTCTCATTGTTTTCCCCAAACTCACCTTTTGTTTGTGACCAGGAACTTGTCAGGACTGTTTGTGCCTTCCAATGTCTTACACATTTTTCAAAATGTCTTACAATTTTTCAAAATGTTGAAATTTTATGTCCCAGGGTTTAATTTTAAATTACACCCCAAACTCTTCTCTGACTGCTTTTCTTGCCCCCCCTCTCTGAGCACTCTCATCAAAGGTCTTGACCTCGTGGCTGAGCAGGGAACCGTGACCCATCCCAGAGAGGCTTTGGGATTCTGGGGCCCCCATTGAAGTGAGGAACTTCCAGGAGCTCTGCTGTCCCCTTTCCTCGGCCGGATGCGGGAACATGGCAGCCCCTGTGGGTATTGTCCTGTGTACAACTCTGTCACGGCCCCCACCCCCATCCCCACCAGGGTATCCAAGTCCTCATCTCTGGAGGCTGGGACTCTTGCACTGCAAAACCACAGTGTGTGTGGACATGACAAGGTTGAAGTCTGGTGATGGGCAGATTGTTCTGTGTTGGGTCTAAGTGTCCTAGGAAAGACAGAGGTGTGGCCCCAAGCAGTTGGCCAGGGAGGAGGGTGACCTTTCCTGGAAGGACACCCTCCCTCAGTGGAGTGGACACTGAGCCCAGTGACTGCTGCAGTGCTGGACCTTGCAAGCCATGCAGCTGGGGAGAGGGTGACAGAGCAGGGCTGTGGTCAGGGTGACAGACACACTAGTCAGGACATGGCAGATATCACTCCACTCCATGCAGATTCCACAGTGTGCGGCGTCAGAGCAGCCTGGGAGCTTCTCCCTCCTCCATCTCTCACAAACTGTCCCCCCCAATAGGGTATTGAAGAACCCGCTTGCTCCTGGCTTTAAGTGGGAGCAAACAATGTGAAACTGGAGAAAGTGGCCAAGCTGTGTCCTGGCGTATGTCTGCCTTTCCTGGGCTTTGCTCCTGGGAGTGTGACGCTGTGCAGTGCCCACCTAGGCAGCCCCACAGTAGTGGGGTGAGTTGGTCTCACTCAGTTTCCCCAGCAGAGAGGAGCTCAGCCATCCCCAGGCAGTGGCTGAGGTCCAAAGAGCTTCCTTTTCCACTTGCTGTTTACACCAGAACACCCAGAGTTGAAAATGGCCCTTCCCTGGCACCCGTTCTAGGTCTTACCCCCAGACACCTGAGTTCCATTAGCTTCAGGACCTTTCCCAGAACACAAGTGAATTTGTTCTGGCGCTTCAGGTGAGACGCCCCCCAGGAGCAGCATCTGTGTGTGCAGGCAGCTCCGCCAGCCCTGGACAGTGAGCCAGACCAACACCAGGAACCAGTCTCCATTGCAGCCTTTGTCCACTTGAGGAACCAGTGTCCTGGGAGCTGTTGAGGGGGACAGGCACGGCAACTGGGATTTCTCCTAAGAAGATGATGCATCATGCAGCCAATACATGGAAATTGGCAGCTGTAATAAACCTGCTTTGCTCAAGGATCCCAGAAGCACATAATGGATATTCCTTTGGGTCAGAGTATGATGAATATTGAGTGTATTGCAGCCCACTCTCTGCCTCCGCTCTGCTCAGATTTATGGTTAGCATAATAGTGCCTTTAGGAGCGGGGCACCAGGCTATATTTCAAGCCAAGTAGCATCTTTGCAATTGCTAATAGAGACGGCCCAATTTAGAAATGCTGAAAACACCATTTTTATGCATTGCCTGCTGATAAGGGAGTTATTGATGATCAAATCCTCCTCCAAAGTAATTGATCCTTAGACCCCCATGAGATTGTTTCTGAGGTGACTGATAACAATGTAGGGGGGAAAGTCCCCTTGTGTCAGCATGGATGCATCAGAGGGCCGGTGGCGTGTTCTCCAAGATGTGTGGACTGAGTTTGCTGATGGAGCTAGACTTCTCTTTGCTGGAGCACCATGACATTTCTGCCAAAGCTAAGAGAAAGTCATGGGTGGGCTCTGCCTTCCTGAGACCCAATGTCACCCCGTTAGTGGGCTGGGCAGGCTCCACACCCTCTGACCTTACTCAGGTTCTTCCTTCACACACCAAACATCCATATCTCATCAAGAAGCTCCAGGAAACCAGGTTGTGTCCACTCATCCTTGGTCTGGCTGTCCGGTGTCGGCTCACTCCTGCTGGCGTCTCTGAGGCTGGTGCCATTTTCCCAACACCCGTCCCTGTCTCCCGAGAATCCTCACCAGATCCCTTCCAGCCCTGGGACCCAGCCAAGGTCTTTCCTGTGGCAGGGTCGTAGTTCTGTGAGCATACCAGGTCAGCTCTGCAGAGGCACAGGGTTCATCCACACACATGATGTGTGACTGCCAGAGCTGGTGCCTGATGCAGAGCAAACCCAGCACATGCTATCTGGAATGGACAAGTAAAGGGCCTTGCATCTCCACGTCCATTTCGATACTGCCCAGAGGCCCCCCCCCCAGGCTTCTCATTTATTTCTGGAGCCCACCCAGTCGTGGCTCGCTGTTTGGGTGCAGGGAGGCATGTGAATAAGGCTTGTGGCCCAGATGGAAGGTGCAGAGAAGGTAATGGAGTGGGTCTGGGGTGGGCCCTGGGGCGTGTCTAGGGTGGATCCGGGGTTGGTCTTGAGCAGGAGCTACCTGGTGGCTCCCACACCTCAGTCCAGGACCCTTATCTTAGTGCTGGTTCCTGCAGGGCAGCTGGACTCTGCTTAGGGTGAGACATAGCCAGGACTGGCCATTTGGTGACCAGCAGCAAAAACAGTGAACGCCTACAGTGAACACCTTTAGCTGCCTTTATCCCCGACTGAGCTCAGCCTCAGGGTTTCTCTCTTCAATCCCAGAGTGGTCACAGGAGCCAACCCTTGGCCTTCCCCAGACCTGCCAGGACCCCTGTCCCTAGGCCTTCACTGTGTTCCCTGACTCTGGGCAGGGGGCTCTTCCCCAGCTGAGGGGATTGACACGGACTTGTCCTTAGGGAGAGCAGATTTTGACATTCTTCTGTCAAGACCTTTAGAAATCCCATTCCCTAGGGAGTTCAGACCATCTGATCAAGTATTCAAATTCAATTTCCTTCAACAAATATTGAAAGTTCCCCAATTAATGGATTCTTTCCAGGTCCTGGGGCTGCACCAGGAACCAGAGAGTTGCCTCCTGCCTTGCCTCCTGGGTCCTCATCAACCTCCAGTACGTTTGCAGGCCCAGATAAAATGCCAGCCCTGGGCTGCCCCTTTCTTTTGCTCCTTCTCATACAGGAAGTCCATCAGCTGTGTATTCTTGCTTGCCTCCATGCCACTCGGATGCGTACACCCCGTTGAGAAGGAGGGATCATTTACTTTTTTGTCAAGAAGTTGGTCAGGGGCGGAGTGATAATCCAGTGGGTAGGGTGTTTGCCTTGCACACGGTCGGGACAGGTTCGATCCCCGGCATCCCATATGGTCCCCTGAGCACCGCCAGGACTAATTCCTGAGTGCAGAGCCAGGAGAAACACCTGAGCATTGCCGGGTGTGACCCAAAAAGCAAAAAAAAAAAAAAAAAAAAGAAGTTGGTTATTGTGAAAGGTCCATTTCAAAAGTGGGAGCAAAGATGGGCCTCTCCCTCTTCCTGAGCTCTGCCTTATCCCGAGTCTCAGTAACATCTTAAGTGTCTCATGTGCCACGTCTCCAAAGAGAATGGAAATTTCAGTAGAGGGCCCTGGCATGGGGCACAGAATCAGAAAATGCAGAATTGGGCATGAGGGTGCAGTACTCAGGAAGCCATGTTCCATGTGTATTCGCAGCCTCGCCTCCTGACAGGCTCCTAATTTATCTAAGCGTTGCCTGTTTAATGTCGGTGTCAATTATGTCTCCTAGCTGCTTCTCTCTGCTCTGAGCGTAGCATGATTTAAAGAGGTGATCTCAAGGATTTTATGACCAACACGGAAAGGAGCGGCAATGACAAGCATACAAACCCAACATGTCTTTATTTATGTTTCCTACACTACAAAGCACAAAACAAATTAACCACTGCCAGGCAGGAGAGCTTGCAGTTCACTGACATTCTACTGCCGCTGCCCCAGCAGAACCCTCCTGGGTGAGCTTCAGCGCCCACTGTCTGTCCCTCCTGGGCAACTCCCATCGGGGTGAGGATGGCCCCTGAGCGGAGTTGGCACGAACAGGAAATTATGTGCGTGTATGAATAGCTCTTCCCCCCTCCCAGCTCCTGTCTTTAGCGTGTGGTTTCCCATTCCACGCCATTAATGAGATTTGGATGGGGGGCCTCATGGAGTCACATTTGCAAAGTGAGAGAGAGCAAGAGTAGGCAGAGATGGAGAAACAGGCTGGTGATGCTATAGCTCACGCCAACATCTCTGGGAGTCCAGCACAGGGAGAAACAGGCCTGTGACGCCACAGTTCCTTTGACATCTCCTGGTGTCCAGCATAGGAAAAACAGGCCAGTGACACCACAGCACATGCAGACAGCTCCTGGGTGTCCAGCACAGGAGAAACATGCCGGTGACACCACAGCTCGCACCAGCATCTCCAGGCACCCGGCACAGGCTGCATGTCCAGAGGTGGCAACTGCACACATCGCTCAGGTGCAGAAACCTCCCTTCCATGCTCCCGCAGCTGGCCTCACTGTTCTCTTCTGGGTTTTCTTTCTTTGGCTTTTTGGGTCACACCGGAAATGCTCAGGGTCTCCTCCTGGTTCTGCACTCAGATATTACACCTGGCGGTGCTTGGGGAACCATATGGGATGCCGGGAATCGAATCCATGTTGGCTGCATGCAAGGCAAAAGCCCTCCCCTGCTGTGTTATTGCTGGCCCATCTGCTGTAATGGTAGCATGCTGCTGTGTGCAGAGAGGGACCCTCAGGTCACAACATGGTTCAGCATTTCTCTTAGAGGCGAGACTTTTAACTGTTCAGTTGTCATTGGTTTCATTAGTGTTTATAGAAGCGAGCACAGTGGTCTTTCTCAGTGAGCATGAGTGGACAGGCGTGAGTCTGCAAGGGGTGACCTGGCTCTCACTGAGTTCTGGGTGAGCTTCTAAACACCGCATAAGGGTCCATGGGAGAAAGTTCAGGTTGAATCATGCTGATGGACTTCACGTGTAGGGATGATTGCATGAATTTCACACAGAGAGGGAGCCCAAAAGCCAGGGTGTGGCCAGCCCAGAAGTGCCACCGGGGGCTGAGACATGGGATGAGCCCTGGCCGATTCCCACCCCTAGGTGCGGCTGTACACATGTGAGTCTGTCTGTAGGGGTAACTGTGCCTGCAGGACGAGTTGGGCATCTTCAGATCACACACAGAACATGGGCAATGCCAGCCTTGGTGCTGATGTTCAGGTCCCTGTGGGTGATGCCAGCCTTGGTACTGATGTTCAGGTCCCCATGGGCGTGCCAGTCTTGGTGGTATGCTCAGGTCCCTATGGATGATGGCAGTCTTGGTGCTGGTGCTCAGGTCCCCTGTGGACCCTGACCCTGACCCCTGTGGGCTGACCCCTGACTTCTGTCTGCCGAACACACATGCTCTCGCTGCCTGAGTTCCCCATCTCAGCCTCTGCCCGTGAGACTCTCAGGGGGCTGAACAGTCTGTGTGAGGGGCTTCAGCTGTGTAGTGCTTCACCCCAAGAGCCTTCCTCAGTTTGCCCTTTCATTTCACTCTTGTAGTTGAATTTTTTGATTTTTTAATTCATTTCACAGCATTCTTGAGGGCGAATTGAAAAAGTTACCTCTGTTTAAGCAGTACCTGCTACCCACGTGGTCCTGGGATGAATTTCTGAAACAACATCTTCCCATATGGCTTTGGGATGGAGTCCCTCAAACACCATCTCCCCACCAAGGCTCTCAGCCATTGCCCAGGTGAATGCTGAGTCAATACTTGGGGTGACTGTCATTGAGAGCTCTGGTACCCCTGGTACCCTAAATCTGCTTAGAGAGTGTGCCCACCACACATACTGGGACCATAGACACATCCACACCCCTCACACCCACACAGAGTCATACTCGCAGTCTCACACACATGTCCACACATGCACACAACACACATATGTATTCCCCCCTCACTCCCACATATACATGTTCCTTCATACATATGCATTTAGTCAGACACTCATACGTGCATGTATAAACACATACTTTCATACATGCATTCACGAACATGAACACACTGAGACATATATAAACACTCTCATGTTCACAATTTAACACACTCACACAGACATCATACACACTGCAGAGTTCACATATGCTGACCTGAAGTTGGCCACCACTGGTGGGGGCATTTGTCTATAACATAGCTGTGTTCACACCTGGTCACTGCCCCGGGCTCAGACTCGCCATCCTCAGACTTCTAGTTCGGCTTTATCTGGTCCCCTTTGAAAGTGCCACATGGAACACTAGACTTGGTCTCACTGTAGCAGCTTCCACTGTCAGTGTTCTGGGGAGGCGGGTGGCCTTAGATTTCTTGTCACATTTCTTGCCAAATAAAATCAACTGATATTAAAACCATTACACTGGACTGTGACAATGTTCAAAACTCATTTCTCATTATCTCCATACATTTTCCTGATGATTTCAGGTGGGGGTGGGGAGCCACAGAGAGGATGAATCTATAGTAAAAAATACTCAGTCACGTCTTTACAATTCTGAGGTGGGCATGCTCTGTCTGTGTCACTGCTATTCTGTGGAGAAACCGCTGTGTCCTGCCCCTCTGTCCGTCTCCCACACACTCACCCCATCACTCCTTTGCTCCTGGGTGTGCGTGCACATAGAAGTTGACTGAGCATGTCCTGGAGTGGAGTTCTGGCAATGAATTAATTTGTATGAGGGTGAGAAACTATTACTGAAGGAAGGAAGGGAAATACCTGGACCCCCTGTCCCCATCTAAGGGACAGAGTAGCCACATCTGACTGCAAACACCAGCTGGTTCCATGGAGGGGGGGGGAACTTGACAAGAGCCTTCTGGAGGCTGAGTTCACATTAGGGAATGAAAATGACGATGATTGAATATTTTATGATTGTTTGTGTTTGTTCTGCACCTTGCTACATAAGTAAAATCAGTAAGCACATGTAGACACATTTGTAAACATGAATGTACATGCTACATGCATACATAGATCACTTGATCGACTTGACATCCCGTTATTCGTCGATTTGCTCGAGCAGGCGCCAGAGATGTTTCCATTTGACCTTAGCATGTGCCAGTATAGCCCAACGGCATCTGCTTGCTCCAGGAATACAAAGAGCCTCAAACTGTTTGTTCAGGGTCTTGACGAAGAAATCTGACCGTCTTGTAGGTGGGCGGCCATGTGATATTTTGACATCCCATGGGATCCAGTCTGTAATGGCTCTAGTTCAGAGGTCATCTCCAAATTGCATTACATGTCCAGCCCATCTGATTTTTCGATACCTTGGCAAACGAGACAGCGTCCCTGATTCTCAATTATCAATGGAGGTCAGAACTCCAGATTCTTTCTCTCACTGGACTGAGGTGTGATATTCAAGCATAGATCTTTCGATTCCTCTCTGGGAGAGCTGAATAGTGTGCTCATCCTGCTTTCATAGGGTCCAGGTCACTGAGGCATATGTTAATGCAGGGAGAATGGTGGAGTTGAAGAGATGTGCCTGGAGCCGGAGGTTCTTTATTCTTTTAGCTATTTCTTCGATGCTCTTAAAGCCATTCCATGCAACTTTCTTCCTCCTGTGCAGCTCAGGTTTTAGGTCATTCATCATGTAGACTTCTCGACCTAGGTACATATAACTGCAATGGTGCCAAAGAGTTCCCAGTTAGTGGTCATTCTGGGAGTTCTCTTCTTAAATTTTGCAGCCTTTTCTCCCCCATTGCGTGAAGTAGAATTTTGCATAAAGAAGACAGTAGTCCAATCCTGTTTGGAATTTTGGGATGACAGCGACATTGGTCAGGCAAAACCGTCGATTGAATATGATGTGATAAATTTAATTGTGGAAGTGTTCACTAGGAGATTCCCATGTCTAGTGTTTAGATTCAGCGTTCTGGAACTGTGAGTTATCATGAATGGTCTTGGTCGACATGATGAATTCATATAGTCTCTCACCGTGTTCATTCCGTTCTGAACCATGGGTCCTGATGTGGAGTTCTTTGGCCAATCTTCTCAATTTTATCTTGGCATTAAAATCACCAGCTATGATCTTGTAGAAGGTGTGATCTTCTTTATAGAACTCCTCCAGTTCCAGGTAGAATTTCTCAATTTCTTCTTCCTTGTATGTAGATGTTGGTGCGTGGACAATGAAGATAGAAACTGCTGGCAGTGGGCCACATCTCTTCAAGTGTAATCATCCTATCCAGGTTTTAGGCATTAAAATGAATCAATGCTCATGGCCCGGGTTTGTGTTGACAAAGGACTCTGACACCACTGACACCTCTTTTTGTCGCATGTTCCAAGGAACAGTTCTTCTCTGGTGTCAAAAGCGGTGGGATGCGATTGATGCCTTCTCATCTCCGTCAGACCAATGATGTTGTACTTGATCCTTAGCGCTTGCACCATCAAGTCCTCAATATATGCTTCCGATGCCAGTGTACGTGCATTGAAAGTATAGACAGTCATTTTAGTCCTTCTTTGTTTTGGCAGCCTAGTTTGGCCCCTAAGATTTTATCAGCCTCTCCTTGCTCATCCTTCTTAGTGAAACCATATTTAGGGCTCTTTTAGGGCTGGGGAAATAAATATTATATTTAAGCAAACAAATCTATGCTTATTTAAACAAAATAAGCATAGATACTATCTTTTTGTACAGATACATTTCTGCACCTTTCTTTCACACAAAGGTGTGTGCACACATAACTGCATGCAGAAACAGATGTGAAAATATGTGCATGGTGTATGTAAGTTACATTAAAGATGCGATAAGATACAATGTTTCAGCAAGTACTTTTTCAGGGGAGTGATTCCGATGTCTATCCATTTTCTCAGCTGATAGGATGGACACCACTCCCTATCAGTGTCACACAACACTACATGGTTGACACATGGGATCAGCACTCTCTCTTGAGGTCAGTGCTGGACAATCTGGATGAAACATGCTTTTTCCTGGCCTCCTGGAGAAATACTTAAAAGTGAGGAGACTTGGATTGCACTTTCTCTCGTGTCTGCTCCATGCCCAGAGCACTTGCTTTCCTTGTCAGTGTCTGAGCTCTGGGCCAGCCCTCCGCCTGCCTATACCCTCAGCATTGACTGTAGACAGTGGCTTGTGTAGTTGGTTTGTCTTCAGGGAAGTTCCATGATACTGCTGGGAGATAGTATCATGGGATGGACAGTCACAGGACATGGCTGTCACCTGCTGAAGGGAAATTGTTTCATTGTGACCTTGTTTACTGCACTTCATGATTGCTTTCTGTTAGTCTTCAAGATTCTGTTGGTCTTGATTTCTAGGTTGATACTGTCAACGCAAAAAGCAAATTTTCCTGTACTAGTGGGTTCTTGAGATTTGTATGAAAGATTTGCATACAAAACTTGGAAGATGGGAAGGTAGTTTAATGTACAGAAAGGCAGATAGTTGGTCCGTCCCCAGACATCCAGGCCTCTCTTATACCAGTGAGCGATGTCCAGGTTCTGTCCCTAATGTCACATGGTCCAGTGTATGACTTTCCTGTCCTGTTCCGTGTTATCCAATCCTGTGTACAATGTCACTGATCATCTCCCATGCTATCCCGCCCCATGAACAATTTTTTTCTGTCCCATCCCACACAGTCCCTATTGCTGTCCCTCGATTTCTGGTCCCATGAATGACTTCCCTGACCTGTCCCACACAATCAACTCTCCTCCCGTGAACAATGACTAGGTCCTGTCCATTCACTGCTCTTTATATCCTGTATGCTTTCCTGAAGATGGCCATGGAACTTCCCTGCGGGTACCAGATCCCTGTACTCAGCTTTGTTGCCTGCCCTGCAGGTACCAGATCCCTGTACTCAGCATTGTTGCTGGGCCTTCCCAGTCTCACCCCAACAGTTCCTGTTGCCTAGTCCCAGGTTTCCTACTCTCGACCATGGCCACATGCACATGGGTGAGAGACCTGAGTTTAGCACTTTACCTGTCCAGGGCATCCAAGCCCTGCCTGTACCTGAGCTATCCTGGTCATCCGAGGCCCTGCCTGTACCTGAGCTATTCTGGGTGTTCAAGCCCTCTCTGTACATGAGTTCTCCTGGGCCCAGCCTGTGCCTGTGCCTGCCTTGTGTGGTCTACCTGTACTGGGGGCCCATGTCTGGGCACGCTGATCTGGGGAGGGTGTCCAGATAGCATGTTCTCAGAGAGATCAATGGGTCCCAAGAAGGCTTGCTCTGAAAGGAAGAGAGCTAGTGGACTTGTTCTTCTATTTTTCTTCTTCTCATCTCAGTGTGTGGTGGGGCCTTCTTTAATCTGTAGAAAATCCCACCCCCCAGTCATCCCATTCTAACTCCTGATTGGTTACTGTATTCAGGGCAGAGATTTAAAGTGACTGGGCTCTACAACTCAACCTGCTGCATCAAATCAGACCCCAAGATGCTTGAATCCCCATCAAGAATGCTCTCTCCTGCCCAGCCACAGCTTGCCTGCCCTCCCAGCTGCCCCATCACCTACAAAAGCTATAGCATCACTGTGTTCTGTGATCACAGCTAAGTCGGCTCTTTCCTCTGGGCAGCTAGTGCCCTGAGGCCATGATGATGCTCCCATACCCCATGGTGGCTCTGTGACATTTCTGGGGGCTCTCCAGAACCCTCATCCTGCTTAGTGGGAGGTTCCGGTACTGCCTGCCCCAAGTGCTTCTACCACCCCAAATGCTCCTACCTCTCCCAGGTCCCAAGCTGCCCCTACTTCCCCAGGTCCCCTGACATTGGCCCTTCCATACCATCCCCATCTCCCCAATACCCCTTCCCTCGGGCCATCATCCCTGAAAATTCCTGTGGGCAGCTTGGACTCCACCATGGAGGCAAAGCAAAGGTGCCATCCATCAGCCAATGTCTCCTTTCCTAGGTGTATTCAGCCTCCTGGGCCACAGGGGAAGTCTAGCTGTGTCACCCAGTACCTAAGACAGACATAGTGGTTACTCTCCATTTGGTTCCAGAGCAGGAGGTGCCCAGGCATTGTTGGGGAGGTGCCAGGGAAGACACTGAGGCCTTGTTGAGCAAATCTGCATGTTTCTAAGTTAGCACCAGCCATGCCCAGAGTGTGCCCTAGACCTGGGTTAGTACAGCTTCTGCATAGCTGCCTCAGGGGAGCAGGAGTGGCCCTTTGTCTTTTGTTCCTAACTTCAGAGACATAATTCCTAGTGTTCCTACATTTATCCCTGCATCGCTCTTTTTCATGTGGGTGGAACAAGAAATTGATGAGGGTGCAGGGGTGCTTCTGGCACACAATTATACTCCAGTTTCAGCTATAAAAGTGTAATAAAATGGAAATGTTTATCATGCATCTATGAATATTTTTTCTTGCATGTGTAATGGTGTTGCACGGACAATTTAATTTCTTTCTTTAAAAGTAATCCTGGAGAAATTCTGCAGCTTTCCAAGAGACCCAGGTGGGCCTGGGAGGCAGCTGACAGATAGAAAATACTGGGAGCCACTAAGATACTGGAAATAGTTTCTAGTGTTTCTGTCTCTCTGAGAGATAGTCCAAAGGCAAAAACACTTAATTTATATGGGATAGATCATTGGTACCCCATGTGTTCTCCCGAGCCCACTAGGAGTGATCCCTAAGTGTAGAGTCAGGAGTAAGTCCTAAGTACAGTCCTAAGGTGAGGGTGTGACTCAAAAAATGAGAGGAGAGAGAGAGAAAGAGACAAAGAGGATAGGGGAGGGAGGATAAGACAGGGGAGGCGAGAGGAGAGATGAAGAGAGGAGAAGGAAAGAGGAAAGGGAAGGAAAGGAGAGAGGAGAGGAGAGAGGAGGGGTGGGGGAGGTGAGGACAGGACAGGAGATGAAAGGGGAGGGGCCTGTTGGTACCTTTAAAGAACTGTCCATAGAAAATGGTCATGCTGCACTAGATCTGTGTGTTGAAAGTAAATGTATATACATGATAACCTTTCAGTATCTGTACCACAAACTACAGTACACTAAAGGAGGGAGAGAGAGAGGGGGAAGAAGATAAGTGTCTGGAATCATTTGGGGAGGAGGTGAGGGTTGGTAGGAGACTGCAGACATTGGTGTTGGAAAATGTGCACTGGTGGAGAGATGGGTGTTAGAACACTATATAACTGAACCCAACCATGAACAGCTTTGTAATGGTCTCTCTCACAGTGATTCAATTCAAAATCAAAAAGAACCAAACAGCCAAGCATTAGTGATACACAGGATGCTGAGTGTCACTTGAGTGTGGAGTTGTGTGGGTCATTGTGGAAGCTCCATGTCCTTCCTGTGGGCATTCAGAAAAATGAATTCTCAGGTCTGAGAAACCCAAACCTGCACCACTGGGACACACCTGAGCCAGACCCTCCTCCCTCACCACCCTCACCATTGCACACAGCACCAGACTGAGAAGGGCCTCTGCAGAGCTCATGTCTACTCAGACACTCAGGCTGGGACATACTCAGAAGTTGGAGTTTGCCAGTGTTCCTGCCTAAGGGTCAGGTACCATGGAGGTACCTTGGTGCCATGGAGTGGGATTTCAGCTGGGGCCAAAGCAGCTCAGTGTCCTGGTGGAAGAGGCAAAGACAAACAGGTGCATGGGGCGGCTCTGAGTCAGGTACAGGGATGGTCTCCTTAGCCACTGGAGTCACCTGCCTGCTGCCTCCCTAGCCTGAAGCCGCTGGTCTCTGCAGGTCCGAGCCTTCTAGCAGGCCGTAGTTGCTTCCAGCAGACCTGGGAAACAAGGCCATTGTATTCCAGAAATGGCATGCAGGAATGCTGATACATGCATCGCAGTGAAGCCTTGCTCTCTCTCCTGCCTATTTTCTTCGACTCCCTTTTGGGAACCTTGGTGAGGTGCAGATTTAGTGGGGCAGAGTGCACGCTGATGTACTGAAAAGCAGACTGTTGTCTTTCCTGGGTCCAGGTGGATCTGGGGCGCACTTGGCACTGGTCAGTGGTGCTTGTGGAAGCTGGAGAACCAGCCTCATCCTCTGCTGCCTCCACAGAAACAGTGGCCAAAGGAGAGAGACACAGGAGCGAGCAGCCACTTCCTGGCAGGTCACATGCTGCCACACCCTGGCCGCTCTGGGTGCTCACCTTTGGAATCTGTGTGAAACCTCCAGACATCCACTTTGCCATGGGCTTTGGTCTCCCTGCCCTTGTATTTTGAATCCCACCCTTGGTGGAGAGGGTGGGCGTGTCCCAGTGCCCCTGGCCTCAATCCTGCTTTCCAGAGGCACCGAGTGGCAGCAGCCATGGCTGACAAAACAGTGAGAAATAAGAAGGAACAACCCTGCTGACACCAGGTCCCTCCAGTCAAGAGCCACCAGCCCCACCCCCAGCTGTGCAGCCGTTGCTGCAGACTCCAGCTGCAGACGTGCAGAGTTCCCACACCTGGGTTCCACCCTGGGCGGTGCCTCCCAGGGTGTTCCTCTCCTGGGAGTCGCTGTTCCTCTCCCTCAGAAGTCCCCATGTGTGACTCTGGTTCTCCCGGGCGGGCCACCAGCCTGGATTCTGCTACCCCCTGGGCTCTGCCTGCTGCCCTCTATGGAATGGAGAAATGGAGAAAAGCAGCTTCCTCGCAGGCTGGGCGGGACCTAAACAGGTGGACCAATATCAAGCTAGTTCCAAAAGCACTTGAAATTGCTGGAAATAGCCTCTACCCCATTGATGGACCTGCTGAGGGCATCAGACTGAGAATGTTCTCAGCTGCCCTCAAGGCATCAGGGGGCAATGAACTGAGCATTCTCGACTGCCCTCATAGCATCAGGGGAATTAGTTATCATGGTCAGGGCACTTGAGAGTTGGTAAGTCTGTCTCCAGGGAAATATGGCAAGGAAATAATCACAGGCATGGGCGTTTCTTTTATTGGTGATTTATTTATAAAGCAAAATAAAGAACAATGTAAATAATCCCACTTACATCAGTCACGTGATCAGCTATTGTAGAATTTTCCCAGCTTGGAATTCCATTAAAAATAAAATTTCAAAAGTGCCAATTAATGGCAAGGAAAATGCTTATGTTGTGTTTTTAACTGCATGTCAGTAGAGATTAAAAATTGACAGCAATGTACAAAAAAATCCTGGAATTATAGGTAATAATATACTAATAGTGGTTATTTCACAGGAATAAAATTGAGTGTTTTTCTCCTTATGTTTGAGTATTGTAAATACTCCATCCTGAACATGTATTATTTTTATAATGGCATCAAATTATAACTTTAAGTTTGGAAAAAAAATATGCTGGTCAGGTATGAGACTTTTTCTGCATATCTGCCCTGGTCAGTGCCCTGAGCCGGGCCAGCTCTGTCTGCTGTGAAGGCCCTAGAGAGAGCAGAGGATTGAGGAGCTGAGGGTGAAGGGCAGGAGAGGAGAGGGAGGAACAGGAGGAGGGGGAGGGCATGGGAGTGGGCAGGAGGGGCCGGAGGGGCCAGAAGCCCCCTCTGCGTGGAGAGAGCTGCTCCCTGCCCAGACACTGGAGTGATCAAGCAGGGCTGAGTTCCGCGGGGCTGCGCCTGAGAGCACCAGGACCCGACTCCGCTATCCGTGCAAGGAAGAAGGTCTGCTGGGTCAGACAGGTGCTCTCGCTTCACCCCAGAAGCAGATGGGGCCAAGTTCTACATTGTCTAAGCAGGCGCTGGGTGTTACCCGACAGGCTGAGGACCCTGTAAGAGCCCAGGAATTGTTTCTCACTGCCACCTCCAGCCCCTACCACTTGGCAGAGTGTAAGGCTAGGCTGTGTCCATTGCCTGCAGCTACTGGGGCCTTCCCTGGGCCTCTCTGAGCCTCTCTTCTTCCCTGCTGTGCTGGGGCATGTGAGGCCACTTGGGTAGGATGGAGCACTGGGCACTGGGCAGTCTCCACACTCCTAGGTGGGTTACACTGGGCCTGCAAGCAATGATAGGGCACCCTGGACTCTCGGCCCCAGCTGCTGCATGCAAACCCACACTGAGATGCTGAGTGGGCAGTCAGGTGCTGAGATGCTGGAAGTGGGCAGTCAGGTGCTAAGATGCTGGAGGTGGGCAGTCAGGTGCTGAGATGCTGAGGTGGTCAGTCAGGTGCTGAGATGCTGGAGGTGGGCAATTAATTGCTGAGATGTTGAGGTGGGCAATCAGGTGCTGAGATTCTGAGGTGGGCAGTCAGGTGCTGAGATGCTAGAGGTGGGCAGTCAGGTGATGAGATTCTGGAGGTGATCACTCAGGTGCTGAGATGCTGGAGGTGGTCAGTCAGGTGTTGAGATGCTGGAGGTGGTGTCAGTCACGTGCTGAGATTCTGGAGGTGGGCAGTCAGGTGCTGAGATGTTGGAGGTGGGCAGTCAGGTGCTGAGATGCTGGAGGTGGTCAGTCAGGTGCTGAGATGCTGGAGGTGGGCAGTCAGGTGCTGAGATGCTGGAGGTGGGCAGTCAGGTGCTGAGATGCTGGAGGTGGGCAGTCAGGTGCTGAGATGCTGGAGGTGGGCAGTTAATTGCTGAGATGTTGGAGGTGGTCAGTCAGGTGCTTAGATGCTGGAGGTGGGCGATTAATTGCTGAGATGTTGAGGTGGTCAGTCAGGTGCTGAGATTCTGAGGTGGGCAGTCAGGTGCTGAGATGCTGGAGGTGGGCAGTCAGATGCTAAGATGCTGGAGGTGGGCAGTCAGGTGCTGAGATGCTGGAGGTGGGCAGTCAGGTGCTGAGATGCTGGAGGTGGGCAGTTAATTGCTGAGATGTTGAGGTGGGCAGTCAGGTGCTGAGATGCTGGAGGTGGGCAGTCAGGTGCTGAGATGCTGGAGGTGGGCAGTCAGGTGCTGAGATTCTGAGGTGGGCAGTCAGGTGCTAGGATGCTGGAGGTGGGTTGTCAGGAGTTTTCCTGTGAGAACCCAGGACTCTTCCTGGAGGCTTCTGGCTAATAGTCTCCAATGCCCATGTGGATTTTCATTCAATTTTTTGTTGCGTGACTCCTTGGGAGGGACTTGTCATCCTGCCAGTGAATTGGGGCCATTGAAACCTGGTTTTTGCCATGTCTCAGCCCATGTCTAGGCTCTAGTTGAGATGCTCTTGGTGGTGTGTCTACCAGGAAGTACCAGACATAAGGTGGCTGGAACCAGTCTCTGGTGGCTCAGGAAAGTAAACGTGGTCCCCGGCACTTCCTGCCTCCAGCAGCTGGAGCTGGCTCTTCCCGGCTCTAACAGGCCTGGGAGCTCAGCTGTGGCCCCATCTTCCCTCTGACACAGCTTGGACCTTCCACTAGTCCAGTTCTCTCTGACCCCTCAGTTCCTAGGTCTGAGGTGGCATCTCGGGCTTGTTCTTGACCCCCGGTTCAGGTTCCTTCCAGTTGTCCCTGCTCACCCTGAGGGTTCTCCATATCAGACAGGGCACGTCCTGCCTCTTGGCGGCTGGTCTCAGTGCGCCCATGACTCAGAACCCTTCTAGAAACTTCTCTGCTTTTCTGCTTCCCAGGCCCTTGGTTATAGGGCCTGCAGGGGAACCCCAGAAGCACAGAGCAGCGTCAGCCTGTGGCTGAATGAAGCCTGGCCCAGCTCCACGTGCTTCTTGCTCTCCTCTTGCTCACCTCGGGCTGAGTGCTGACATTTGAGAGTGGGGTCAGTCCTTGATGCTCCCCACTGCCTCTCTGTCCTCAATGGCCACCTACGAGCCCTGCAAGTGCCCCACCTGCTGTGCCTCAGTTTCCCTTCCTGCCCTCTGTGTTCTGTTAATGAGGCAAGGAGAGATTTGGGGAGCCTCCCTGGAGAGGAAGCAGCAGGAACGTGTCCAGGACAGGCCCGAGGTCCTTCTCAGGTCACCTCAAGGAATCCCTGTCCTCTGGGAAGCCTGGGCCTGGCCCATAGGCGCACAGGTGGGCCTGGACATGGCCAACATCTCTTTCTCAGGCTGGTCCTATGACAGGTATCACCCACCAAAAAGAGGTGGCAGCCTCGCCCCAGTGCTCCATTCTCTGTCTGCGGTGCTTCCCTGTGGCCAGGGATCATGCATGTGGCAAACCTTGGTTCAATTCCCAGTGTGGCATATTGGCCCCACCCAAGAAGCAACACTGCTGAAAACCGAGCCAAGCATAGACCCTGAGTCCTCCTGGGAGAGCTGTCCAAACTCACCACACCCAGACATTAGCTCAAATATCTCCTTCCCTTTTCTCATCACAGAAAGAATTCTCCACATAACGCAGTCTTATTATCAGTATTCAAACTGGAAAACAAAGGAAAGAAAACAAGGAAATTTATCAAATAAAACTTCATCTACCAAAAAAAGCTCATTGGTAAACCTATATCCAACCTTCTGGGTACAGAGGAGCCAATTGCTGTATTCACAGACAAATGCGGAGAAGTAGACCAAGGGAGTCTGAGAGACAGTAAGGTGGGGGAGCGTCCGCCTGCGTGCTGCTGACCCTGTTTAGTCACCGACACCTTATTGGTCCCCAAGCACTGTGTTCTAAGAAGAAACAGCACAAGACTTGTTCACTGCCGCGTGTGGCCCCAAAATCCCTCCCAAAAGTGTAGTCATAATACAGATATTAGCATTAGGATTAAATTTAGTTTAGTTTAGACAATGGCAAAATTGAAAGAAAAGAAATATAATTTTTAACTTGTAATGTGTGACACAATATATGCTTCCAATGCCAGCATAAGTGCATTGAAAGTACAGACAGTCATTTTATTTTTTTTTAAGTATTTTATTATACCACCGTGAGATATACAAATAAAAAGATATACAATTAAAAAGTTCATGTTTGGGTTTTGGTCATACAGTGTTTCAGCACCCGTCCCTCCACCAGTGCCCATCTCCCACCACCAACATCCCCGGTTCCCTCCCCCCTTCCCCAGTCCTGCTCCATGGCAGGTTCTTTATTTCTTTCCCTTTCTCTCTCTTTCTCTTTTCCTTCCCTTCCAGACTATGGATTACAGAACATACATTAAAAGGTTGTCATGTGTATCCTTTTGCCTCTATTTAATGCTCAGTTCTAGGTTGGCATTAATACCCTCGACTATTATTAGCACCCTGTTCCATTTTCTGTCTTACCTAGACTCTGACTCCCACACGTTTGTGATAATCTCCACCTTTGACAAGACCTCCTGATATATGTTTCACTTGACCTTGGATATTGGTATCATAATATGTACATATATATTTATGCCATGCAAATAAATGCAGTCATTCTGTATCTGTCTCTCTCCTTCTGGCTAATTTCGCTCAACATAATCTTCTCCATGTCCATCCATTTATAGGCAAATTTTATAACTTCATTTTTCCTAACAGCTGCATAGTATTCCATTGTGTAGATGTACCAAAGCTTCTTTATCCAGTCATCGATTTTCGGGCACTCTGGTTGCTTCCAGATTCTGGCTATTGTGAATAATGCTGCTATGAACATAAAAGTAGGGATGGTGTTTCCGCTGCGTATTTTTGGTTTCCCAGAGTAGATTCCCAGGAGTGGTATGGCTGGGTCAAATGGGAGTTCAATTTCTAGTCTTTGGAGGAAAGTCCATATTGTTTTCCAGAAAGGCTGTACCAGCCGGCATTCCCACCAACAATGGATGAGTGTCCCCTTTTCCCCACATCCACGCCAGCACTTGTTGTTCTTGCTCTTTTGAATATGTGCCAGTCTCTGTGGCGTAAAGTGGTATCTCATTGTTGTTTTGATTTGCATCTCTCTGATGATTAGTGATGATGAGCATTTTTTCATATTTTTTTTGGCCATTCGAATTTCTTCCTTGCTGAAGTTTCTGTTCATTTCTTGTCCCCATTTTTTGATGGGGTTGTTTGTTTTCTTCTTGTAAAGTTCTACCAGTGCCTGATATATCCTGGATATTAACTCCTTATCAGATGGGTATTGGGTGAATATTCTTTCCCATTCTGTGGACTGCTTTTTGTATCTTAGTCACTGTTTCTTTTGAGGTGCAGAAGCTTTTCAGTTTCATGTAGTCCCATATGTTTATCTTTTCTTCTAGTTGCTTTGTTAGTGATGTTTCACCTTTGAAGATGCCTTTAGCTTCAATGTCGTGGAGGGTTTTTCCTATATTTTCTTCAATGTACTTTATGGATTCAAGTCTGATATTGAGATCTTTAATCCATTTTGATCTGATTTTTGTGCATGGTGTTAGACACAGGTCCAAATTCATTTTTTTACATGTTGCTGCCCAGTTTTCCCAACACCACTTGTTGAAGAGGCTTTCCCTTACTCCATTTTAGACTCATTGCACCTTTATCAAAGATTAAATGATCATGTGTTTTAGGTTGGGTGTCAGGATACTCAATTCTATTCCATAGGTCCACAGGTCTGTTTTTATTCCAATACCATGCTGTTTTAATTACTACTGCCTTGTAGTACAGTTTGAAGTTGGGAAAGGTGATGCCTCCCATCTTCTTTTTTCCCGAGGATTGCTTTAGCTATCCTTGGGGGGTTTATTGTTCCATACAAATTTCAGGAGCGTTTGGTCAATTTCTTTGAAGAATGTCATCGGTATCCTTATAGGGACTGCATTGAATCTGTACAGAGCTCTAGGGAGTATTACCATTTTGACAATGTTGATTCTCCCCATCCATGAACAGGGAATGTGTTTCCATTTTCTTGTGTCCTCTTTTATCTCTTGGAGCAGTGTCTTGTAGTTTTCTTTGTACAGGTCCTTTACATACTTGGGTAAGTTGATTCCTAGGTATTTGATTTTCTGTGGCACAATTGTGAATGGAATAGTTTCCTTAATATCCTTTCTTCTGTTTCGTTATTTGTATATAGGAAAGCCACTGACTTTTGGGTGTTGATTTTGTATCCTGCCACTCTACTATATGCGTCTATTGTTTCTAGGAGTTTTTTGGTAGAGAGTTTAGGGTTCTCTAGGTATAATATCATGTCATCTGCAAATAATGATAGCTTGACTTCTTCCTTGCCTATCTGGATGCCCTTGATGCCCTTTTCTTCTCTGATTGCTATGGCAAGTACTTCCAGTACTATATTGAATAAAAGAGGTGAGAGGGGGCAACCTCAGACAGTCATTTTAGTCCTTCTTCGTTTTGGCAGCCTAGGATGGCCGTGAAATTTTATCAGGCACAGGGTCTTGACAGGGTCTTTCCTTGTCAAGACCCTGAAGGAACGGTTTGAGGCTCTTCATATTTCTGAATCAACCAGATGCCATTGGGCTACATTGGCACATGATAGGGTCCAATGGAAATGTTGCTGGCGCCCGCTCGAGCAAATCGATGAATAACGGATTCAAGTGATCAAGTGAATGTGTGACACATCAAAGGTATTATTTTACAAAGAGATTTTATTTTTGGCTAAAAAGACAACGAAACTCTTCTAAGAGCAAAGCATTCTTTGAACAATGCTGTCAGATGATTGGGCTTTTAACGCTCTGTGTACTCCCATGTACAGTCCGATGTGGCTAACATAAATAACAGCAACAGAAATGGAAACTCGAGGCAGGAGAGCAGGAGCGGAGCCGGCAGACGCTGTTGCACCCTTCTGTCCTGTCACTGTTGCTGTTACTCTGTTGTCGCTCAAAGAGCTCTTGTTGTGACAGCAGCATTGTTGTGACATGTGGCATTGTTGTGACATGTGTGTTCTAAGAAGAAACAGCAAGAGACTCGCTTGCCTATTCCATGCTTGTTGGCAGCAGGACCTCCCAGCCCTTCTGTGCTCCTGAGATTCCTGTGGTTTCGTTCCCACCTGAGGCGGACAGGTTTCCTGGGCCTGTTTCTTCCCAATGAATCATTCATGTTCTGTTCTTCCCTGAGGGTTAGTTTGTGAAGGACACTGAGAGCCCTGACCTGGAAGTGTCCATCTCTCACAGCTGACCTGCGGTGACCCTTTACCATCCAGCTGTAGCTCGGGGCCTAGTGCTTCCCGGCATGCTTCAAGGTGCCAACATCTTTGTGCTGAAAAGTTTGCTGGCACTATCTTCAGGGGGTAGGCATCTGAGTCTTTTCTCTCTCTCTCTCTCTCTCTCTCTCTCCCCCTTTATTTCCCTCTTTCTTCTCTCCTCATCTCTCCCCATCTCCCCTTCCCTACCTCTCTCTCTGCCCTTTCTCTCCCTCTCCCCCCCATGCTGTCACTTTATGTTGGATCCTCTTTATCTTTTATCCATCACTGTTCTTCAATTGCTTTCTTGGCTGCGCTTGTCCACCTGCCTCAGTGACAATCATCTCCAGCTTCCCTGCTGTAAGAGCTGGCTCTGGGCAGGGTCAGCTGTGTTTCTGCCTGTTCTAGGTGATGTCCTAGTTCTTTGGGGACATTGTTTAGCTTGGGATGTGGATTTGTGAGTTGTGACCTGCTATTTTCTTTGCTTCTTTTGTTTATTTTTTCCATCTTGTCATTGAGCTATTTTTTTTTAATTTATGTCCTTGTTCTACAGTAAGAAAAACATTTGACAAACTTCCTAGGCTTCCTTGAATTATATCTATCCTCTAGATTGAGTCTTTTGTTTCTGACTGGCAAACAATTGTTTTTTCCTTTTATTGAATATATTTGCAGTGTTCCCGTTCCTTCTCATTTCCTGAGATTGAGGAATGGCACAGTTTCTTCCCTCCTTTGTGGAAAGGAATATTTCTTACCCGCTTCTCATCACAGCAGGGACCCATGCCCCCCTTCTCAGCTGCAGTTTGGAACGGGGGACTCCAGTGTTCCATGATGGACCCACCTTCTCCCAATGAGGGGGAATTTCAGTCTCTGCTACAGCAGAGCCCTGTGCTGTGGTCAGCTGCAGAGGCAGGGAGAGCCAGGGGTGCTGTGGGTTGGCTGCAGAGGGTGAGGAGAGCCAGGGGTGCTGTGGGCTGGTTGCAGAGGGCGGGGAGAGCCAGGGGTGCTGTGGGTCCCAAAGGGAGTGAGAATGTTTGGAATGTGGCCATATTCAGGGCTGGAAGTTGGTGAGGGCAAGCTGATGGGAATCCCACACCACATAGGGTTTGAATCCGGATCAGGCGACAGGGCAGCAGCAGGGAACAGAGCAGGTGTGTGTGGTTGGGAAGCTGGGAGCACCTTCAGAACCTTCCCGGGGTCCAAGCATTGTCCCTGCAGCCTGACAGGGTATGTTACAGACCTGGGTCTCAGCCTAGAGTCACAGTGAGGAAGGAGGGAAACAAGATGGGCCCATGGGGGGGCATATGGCTTAGGGACAGGGAGTAGACTCAGTTTTTGGCATGACCACTGAGTCCTGTGTCCACACATCAGTGAATGGTGTCAGCAGAAGCACCAGAAGGCATGGGGACTCTCCAGGCTGGGGTCTCCACGGACCACACAGGACAGACACAGGATGTGAGCCAGCAGAGTCCCTCCACCTGGCGAGGCTGAGCAGGCACCAGGCATCTGCTGTGGAAGCCAGAGCATCCTTCCTACAGAGTCCCGTGGAAGTCACTCAACCAGGGCACCAGGAAAGGCTCCTCTGCCCCCGCCAGCCCCACCCCAAGGCTCGGAGCGTGTTGACTGCCTCATGTCTGTCTCTTGGCCTCTATCTGGCTCTGGGATGCCTGACTACAGACATGGACTCCCAGAGGCCACTGCTGAGTGCGGGACACTGGCTGTGTCAGGATCCTGAGTCACCTGGAATCTGAGTGACCCAGGACCTGAGTGACCCAGAACCTGAGTGACCTGGTACCTGAGTGATCTGGAATCTGAGTAAACAGGAACCTGACCTGGAATCTAAGTGATCCAGAACCTGGAGTGATCCGGAACCTGAGTGACCTGGAACCTGAGTGACCTGAACCTGAGTGAGCTGGAACCTGAGTGAGCCGGAACCTGAGTGATCCAGAATCTGAGTGTGTTCTTTGCTCCTGCTCTGCAGAGCTCTCATGTGGGTTTTGTGTGTGTACACGCACATGTGTGCACATGAGCACACTGAGTTTGATGTGAGTACATACAATGATACATATTCATAGCACTTGCCTTCATCTATGTAAAGTGCCATTGACTTTGGAAATAGGAGCGTGTCCTATACACATGTCTGTAGCCATTCCCAGACTGCACAGTGTAAGTTCTGAACACAGGTTCCTGTTTACTCAGATTCCAGATCACTCAGGTACCAGGTCACTCAGGTCCTGGGTCACTCAGGTCCTGGGTCACTCAGATTCCAGGTGACTCAGGTTCCTGGACACAGCCAGTGTCCCGCACTCAGCAGTGGCCTCTGGGAGTCCATGTCTGTAGTCAGGCATCCCAGAGCCAGATAGAGGCCAAGAGACAGACATGAGGCAGTCAACACGCTCCGAGCCTTGGGGTGGGGCCGGCGGGGGCAGAGGAGCCTTTCCTGGTGCCTTGGTTGAGTGACTTCCACGGGACTCTGTAGGAAGGATGCTCTGGCTTCCACAGCAGATGCCTGGTGCCTGCTCAGCCTCGCCAGGTGGAGGGACTCTGCTGGCTCACATCCCTGTGTCTGTCCTGTGTGGTCCGTGGAGACCCCAGCCTGGAGAGTCCCCATGCCTTCTGGTGCTTCTGCTGACACCATTCACTGATGTGTGGACACAAGACTCAGTGGTCATGCTAAAAACTGAGTCTACTCCCTGTCCCTAAGCCTGGCGGCTCTGCAAGGTTGTGTATTACAGCATCTGTACCAAAGGAAGAACCACAATTTTGGTTGTTTTCTCTTGTTGTTGGGGTTATAATTGTCTATGCCTGGAGCTTACCTCCGCTCTGGGCTCAGGGGCACTCGTTATGGGCTCAGAGGACTGTAGAGGGGGCCAGGATGGAACTCAGGTTGGGTGTGCCCCGCTGTGCTGTGTCTTGGGCCCCCAAAGGGAGCACACTCGGGAGGGGGTGGATGCATCAGAACATCATGCTTGGCTCTGCAGCTCTCCAGGACAGAAGGATTTCTCATTGCCAGGGCATGTTCTCCCTACCTTGGAAGTTGTGGGTGTGTCTGTGGAGGGGGCTATTGGGGTTCCCCACTACCTGTCTCTTCTCTTTGCTCCAGGTGTCGGACTCACCAGCCGCCCCACCTTCACCCGGGAGCCCCAGGATGTCACTGTCCCTCTGGAGTCACCTCAGCCAGATGTGTTCCTGGACTGCGCTGCCCATGGGTACCCACCACCACAATACAGGTGAGTCACACCTGGCAGCTGCCATCACAGGGTAGGTGAGCCCATCTATCCCCCACCATCACAGTACTGCTGAGACCCCCTTAACCACCATCACAGCATGGGTGAGACCCACCTGTCACCTATCATTACAGGACAGGTCAGACCCCTATGGGACCCACCATTACAGGACAAGTGAGGCCCCTTGGCACCTGCCATCACAGGACTGGTGAGGCTACCAGGGCAAGTTCTGGCTGCCCCTGCCTTGGGTGAAACTCGGCCCTGTGGGTCTCTTTCTGCAGGAGGGGCTACTCCTACTCACACGTCAGGACCAGGGGTGCCCTTCAGTGGGCACAAATGCCCCAGGGCTCATGGGGGTGCTCCCAGAGGCCTCACTTGCCTGTGAGTCCCTGAGCCAGCAGAGCCCAGGTGGGGGTGGGTGAGAGGAAGGGAAGCAGAAAAAGCACAAACAAGGAGTAGGGAGGCAAAGGGAATGGGGTTCAATATTGTTTGGGGGCTACTCCTGACTTGCACTCAGGGTCACTCCCTGTGGTGCTTGGGGACCTGCCCCAGAATCGTCTCTTGGAGGTGTCAGTCACTAGGGCTCTGCATTCTGTCGCAGGGATGCCTGTGGCCCCGCTGGCTCATCTCCTCCACAGACTCTCCATTAACTAATACAGTGACGATACTGTTCACCCTCTAAGGAAGAAAAGGATTTTTATTCTGGGCAAGTAGAGAAAAATGGATTTTTTTTCTCACATATTATCTGTGAATTAATAGGGAGGGAAGGTCAGTAATGTTTTTCCCTTCTTACAAG
The DNA here is from genome assembly GCA_021461705.1 of Cryptotis parvus. Lineage (NCBI taxonomy): Eukaryota > Metazoa > Chordata > Mammalia > Eulipotyphla > Soricidae > Cryptotis > Cryptotis parvus. The sequence goes on along the minus strand of JAJIBD010024580.1, from coordinate 110,315 downwards.
GTTTCAGTAAAGCAGAATTTGACTTATATTGTGTGAGGCATTCACACTTTTATTTATTTTATGTGTGTGAATAAAACAGTTTCATTTGAAGAAGTCTGAGGAGGGCGAGAGAGTCACATGTTCAAGACAGAGCACGGGTTTCTGAGGAGAATGGGGCTGGGCATGGCATAACGAGCACAGAGGGAGCCTCGTGATTCAGGACTGGACTCACACCTGTGAGCTGATAGGGACCCGTGTCCTGCCTTGGGCGTGGGGTTTGTCGATCACCATCTCATTTTCAAGTGAGCATGAGAACAGACAGAGATGATTCATGACTCTGGTTTTGGGTCTTCAATGAAAAATTTGTCTTGGTTTATGACAATGGATTCGAGCCAATGTCCATAAAAACAACAATCTCAACTTTCTTGAGGAAATACGCTGTTTTTTCCATTTTTTTTTTTTTTTGCTTTTTGGGTCACACTCGCAATGCTCAGGGGTTTCTCCTGGCTCTGCACTCAGGAATCACTCCTGGCAATGCTTGGGGGACCATATGAGATGCCGGGATTGAACCCGGGCCGACATGGGCCGGCCAGCGTGCAAGGCAAACACCCTACCGCTGGGATATCGCTCCGGCCCCTGTTTTTTCCATTTTTATATTAAAGCCATAATTGACCTGCTCATTCAAGCCCATGTTCTCAACTTTCTTGGGAAATATGCTGTTTTCCCTCATTTTTATATTAAAGCCACAATTGACCTGCTCTTTCAAGCCCGTGTTTTCTCTTGATCATGTGTCTTTCTTTGCTTGCTTTTATTCACTCCAAAAAGCCTGGTTTCTCCCTTAAACACACATTCTTCTCTTTGTCTCCCCTCACATCTTTTATTAATTGAATCACCCTGAGATACACAGTTGCAAAGCTATTCATGATTGGGTTTCAATGTTTAACACGCATCCCTTCACCAGTGCACGTTTCCCACCACCGATGTCCCCCAATTTAACCTCCCACTCCCACAGCCTGCCTCTACAGCAGACTCTCTCTCTCTCACTTGCTCTCTCTCTCTCATTTTCTGTTTTGTACTCACTTTTTTGTCCAGAGTGATCATTTCCAGCTACCACTGTCATAGTGGTCCTTTCTCAGTCCTAACTGCCCTCCCCATCCCCTTTGTGGCTTCCTACCATGGACCAGTCCTCTTGGCCCTTTTATCAGCAGTCTTTATGTATTATTTACATACTATTTTTTATTTCCCACAAATGAATGCAATAATTCTGTCTGTCCCTCTCCTTCTGAATGATTTCACTCAGCATGATACTCTCCATATTCATTCATGTATAAGCAAATTTAATGACCTCATTTTTCCTGGCAGCTGCATAGTATTCCATTGTGTAGATGAACCATAGTTTCTTTGTCCAGTCATCTGTTTTCAGGCACTGGATTGTTTCTATTTTCTGGCTGTTGTGAACAGTGCTGCAATGAACTTAGAAGTGCAGATGGTGTTTCTGCTGTGTGTTTTGGGAACTCTCTGGGTATATTCCAAGAAGCAGTGTTTCTGGGTCATATGAAGCTCAATTTCTAGTCTTCGAAGGAATGCCCATGTAGTTCTCCAGAAAGGCAGGACCAGTTGACATTCCCACCCACAGTGAATGAGAGGCCATTTATCCCCACATCCAAGCCAGCACTACTTGTTCTTTTGGATGTGAGCCAGTCCCTATAGCGTTCTGTAGAAATCTCATTGCTATTTTGATTTGCATCCCCCTGATAGTGAGATAGGACACATTTTATGTACCTTTTTAGTCATTTGTATTTCTTCTTTGACAAAGCTTCTGTTCAACTCTTCTCTGCATATTTTGATGGGGTTGTTATTTTATTTTCTTATAAAGTTCTACCAGTTCCTTATATATCTTGGATATTAACCCTTTATCACCTGAGTGTTGGGTAAATAATTTTTGCCATTCCATGGGATGTCTTTGTATTCTGGACATAATTTTTATTTGAAGTACAGAAACTTCTTAGTTTAATGTAGTCCTATTGTTTACCTTTGCTTCCACTTGCTTGGTCAGTGGGGATTCATCTTTGAAGATACTTTACCTTTAATGTCAAGTAGAGTTTTGCCAACATTTCCCTATACATATCTTATAGATTCAAGTATGATATCAAGTACTTTAATGATTTTGATTCTATTTTTGTGCCTCACATTAAAAGAGGTCTGAGTTGGGTTTTTTTGCAGGTAGCTGCCCAGTTTTCCCAGCACCACTTTTTTGAAGTGGCTTTCCGTGCTCCACTTCATATTTTTTTCTCTTTTATTGAAGATTAACTTATAATATCCCTGAGGGTCTGTAAGTCCATTAATCTAAGGGCATGCCTATTCCAATACCATGATATTTAATTATTACCTCTTTGTAGTACAGTTTGAAGTTGGGGAAGGTGATGTCTCCCCATCTTCTTTTTTGCAAGAATTGCTTTAGTTATTTTGGTAAGGGGGTGTAATTGTTCCACAGAATTTCAGGAGTATTCTATCTATTTCTTTCAAGTCTGATATGGTTATCCTTATAGGAACTGCACTGAAGCTGTACAATGCTCTGGGGACTATTGCCATTTTGAAGATAATAATCCTCCCAAACCATGAGCAGGGGATGTGTTTCCATTTCCTCATTTCCTCCTTTATTTCTTGAAGTTGTATTTTGTCATTTCTTTTTATAAGTCTTTCGCCTCTTTAGTTAAGATGCTGCTGAGGTACTTGATTTCTCTGGGGCACAATTGTGAATGGGATAATTTTTTAAAACATCTTTCTTCACTTTCATTTATTGTACATAAGCAATGGACTATGTGTATTAATTTTGTAGCTTGCCACATTTCTAAGAGAGCTGACTTCTTCCTTTCCACTCTAATATGTGTATTAATTTTGTGTATCTAATATGTGTATTAATTTTGTAGCCTGCCACATTACTAAGAGAGCTGACTTCTTCCTTTCCTCTCCGGGTGCTCCTGATATCTTTTCCTTACCTATCTGCTATGGCAAGTACTTCTGGTACTATATTGAATAGAAGTTGTGTGAGTAGACAACCTTGTATTGTTCATAATCTTAGAAAGTAAGCTTTTAGTTTTTCCCCCTAGAGAATAATTCTTGTGGTGAACTTGTTGTAGATGGCTTTGACTGTATTGAGGAAAGTTCCTTCAACTCCCATTTTGTTGAGTTTTTTTTTATCATGAACAGGTACTTGTAAATCTTGAAGAATGAGATTGTAAAATACTAGCATTTTACAAAAATTCCTGTGATCTCCAAAGATGAACCAAGATGATCTAGAATACCTTAATAGACCTATCATTATTGAAAAATCTTATAAAATGCTTTCACTGTGTCTACTGATATGATCATATGGTTTTTATCTTTTCTTTTGCTGATATGGTGATTCTTTTGATTGACTTGTGTGTGTTAAACCATACTTATATTCCCTGGATTCATCCTCCTTGGTCATGATGTGTGATCTGTTTGATGGATTATTGGATTCCCTTTTGCTATTATTTTGTTGAGGACCACCATTGCACCTGTGTTCATCAAGGATTTTGGCGTGTAAATCTACTTTTTCATGATGTCTCTGTCTTCTTTTGGCATCAAGGTGTTTTCAGAGTATTTTTGTTTCTTCAGTTACCTGGAAAAGCCTGGAAAGGAGCAGCAGGTCCGTTTGAAAGGTTTGAAAGAATTTACCAGTGAATCCATCTGGACCCAAGTTTTTGTTTTGGGGAAGATATTTGATTGCCATTTCAATTACTTCAATAGTGATAGGTCTGTTCAGGTATTCTAGATCATCTTGGTTAAGCTTCGGAGATCATAGGAATCCAGGAATGTATCCATTTCTTCTAGGTTGTCTCATTTTGTGACATAAAATTCTCAAAGCAATCTCTGATGAGCTGTTGAACGTCTGTGATGTCTGTGGTGTCTGTTGTGATATTCCCCTTTCATTTCTGATTTGTTTATTAAGGTTCTCTCTCTCTTTCTTTATGAGTGTTACCAGTAGACTGTTGATTTTGTTTGCTTTTACAAAGAACCAGCTCTTGCTTTCATTAATCTTTCATATGTGTTAGAGAATCCAAGTTCACTAATTTCCACTCTAACTTTTATTATTTTCTAACTTCCCTCTGCTATGGGCTCCTTTCGTTGGTCATCTTCAGTTTTTAAAGTTGTGCAGTCAAGTTACTTATGTGGGTTCTGTCTTCCTTTATGATGAATGCTTACATAGTAATGAACTTGTTTTTTCTTAACACTGCTTTTACTGTATCCTACAGTTTCTTAGGTCTTGTTCTTATTTTTTCCCCTGAATATTTTAACATCCTTTTTTGACTTCCTCTCTGACCCACTGATTATTCAGTAACAAGCCATTTAATTTCCAGGTGTTTGAGTTCTCTCTCCATTTCTGTTTGTGATTAGCTTCTACTTTCAGAGCATCATGGTCTGAGAAGAAAGTTGATATGATTTATATGTTATTGCCTTTGTGGAGACATGCTTTGTGTCCCAGCATATGATCTGTCTTGAACAATATCCCATGTCCTTTTGAGAAGAATGTGTATTTGGCTTTTTGAGGATGAAAGGCTCTATTTATCATCTATCTATCTATCTATCTATCTATCTATCTATCTATCTATCTATCTATCTATCTATCTATCTATCTATCTATCTATCTATCTATCTATCTATCTATCTATCTATCTATCTATCTATCTATCATCTATCTATCTATTTCTCTCTATATATATGTATATATATATATCTACTAACCCCCACTCTTCCATTTCTTCCCTCAAATAAAGTATGTCCTTGCTGAGCTTTAGTCTGGTTGATCTATCAAGAGGTGACAAAGAGGTATTGAAATCTCCAATCATTATCATGTTGCAATCAATGTCTTTCTTCAAGTCTATGAGTAGTTTTTTAAGTATTTCGCTGGTCCCTCATTTGGTGCATATACATTTAGGAGTATGAGTTCTTCCTGATATACAGATCCTTTGTTCATTAAGTAATGGCCTTAATTGCATTACAACCTTCTTCAGCCTGAAGTTATTGTCATCTGAATGCTAGCATGGCCACCCTAGCCCTTTTGAGGGTGGCATTTGCTTTAAGAATTGTCTTCCATTCCCTCTCCATTTTGTTGAGCCTGGTGGCCCCACCCAGGAGCTGCCCTGCGGCCATCAGCCATAACATGAAGAGGCTCACAAGTGGCTGGGGCGGCTGGAACTCGGCTTGCCCCAGGCCCAGCTGACTATGGGGCCCCGGGGAGGACAGATGGGTTTGGGGAGTGGGGGCCCATCATCTCTGGGGGTCCCGGAAGCAGCCGGATGAGACTCGCTCATCACACTAGCCACCATTTTCGCTGTCCGGATGCTGGGAAACTGCCTCACGACCAGATTAACAGAGCAAAACCAGTTCGAGCCCAGGTCGCGGGGCCACTTGTGGCTGCGGTCCATTAAAATAGTGGAAACAGTAATGTCTTTTTAATGCACTGCATTCCACGAAGAGCAGGAAAGTTTGGTGTGAGGGAGAGATAAAGAGGAGAGAAATGACATACAGAACCTGCCAAGTAGTTGAGGTGTGGGAGGGGGAGGGAGGTGGGGACATTGGTGATGGGAGATGGGTTTGGGTGGAGGGATGGGTGTTGGAACACTGTAGAACCAAAACTCTACATGAGCATCTTTCAATTGTATGTCTAAAATGGTGTAATAATATTTGGTGGGGGAAAATAATAAAATAAAATTGAAAAAAAAAAGAGCACTTAAGGAACTGAACAAAAAAAAAAAAAAAAGAATTGTCTTCCAACCTTTGACCTGAGTCTGTTTGCTCTGGCTGTTCGGATGTGTTCCCTGCAGGCAGCAGACTCCTGGGCTCAGTTTTCTAAACCATCCTGCCACTTTGTGTCTCTTAATTGGTGCATTTCGCCCACTGACATTGAGAGAGATTATTGTTATGGGGGTTTGTGCCTTCTTTCTGTAGGTGTTTTGGGGTGGGGGCTTGTCTTGTCTTAAAGTGGCCCATTCAGTCTTTCTTACAATGGTGGACTTTGAGAAACTATGAAGTTTCTCAGTTGTTGTTTATCTATGCAGTTCACCTCACATCTTCCAAGTAAATTCCTAAGTTTAATAAAAACTATTTGTCTTAACAAAATAATAAAATAATAAAATACTGTAATTATATATAGAACTCCTTTGACCTGGGAATCATCTGTCTCATGAGCTAAAGAATTTACACAGAAGCGAGCCTGCTGCCTGGGCCTCGGTCTGTTGAGCAAACCTCAGCATCTCTCGCTCCCCACAATAGGACGGACTAGCTCTGTCTTTCCTTCCACATACTTGAGTGGTCCGATCTTCCCTCAGGATCCCGGCCAGCAAGGCAGGTCTGTGGGTTCATGCCTGCAAGCACTGTCATTCTTTCCTTTCACATCTGGTTTCTTTACTTATTTCCTTAAATAGCAAACCTCCCAAGTTAGCAAAAAATTGGATCAACACATTTTTCGGTATTACCTAGCACTAGCTTTCTGACAGCTGATTTAGTTGTTAGTCCTGATAGAGTCATGACAGAAGGAAAGAGTGGAAGGTTCCTTATAAAGTCTGGAACATTCACAAGTGGAGGCTCACTCAGGCACTGATAAAGTTTCCACAGGAAAGTGCCAAGCACAGGTTTGACTTGGCCCCCACCGTACCACTCTGTTGAATCCCTTTGGTTTTTGACACACCTGAAAATAGGAAGTGGAAGACTCAGCTCTTCTCTAATATCAGTTCTTAAAATTCACATGGGCCACGGCCTTCAGAAAGAGAGTAAAGCGCCGAGGTTATTTTTTTTCCCCCTTTGGGAGCTTCCCAGCAGTGCTCTGGGGGTTCAAGGACCCAGTGCTGAGTCTTGCCCATTGTGACCAGTGTTTTGTCAGTTCAATGGCCAAGGATGTAGCACTGCTGTCATGGGGGTGGTCCCTGGGACACCCAGTGGTAGTGCTGGGGTCTCAGGTGAGCATTGGCAGTGCCCAGGGGACTGTGCGGTATTGGGGATTGAACCAGAGTTGCAGCTGACCAGGCTTGTGCACTAACCACTGTACTGTCTCCTGGTCCCCAAACTCCACTATTAATGCTGATGTGTGGCTCAGACCCAGGATCCCTGATAACAAACCAAAGGGCAGAGGCGTTTGGGGTAGCACTGACATTAGCCACCGAATGTGACTTTTATTTTTTTTTTATTTTTTTTTTAATTTTTTATTATACCACAGTGAAACATACAATTACAAAGGTGATCATAATTGGTTCTTGGTAATACAGTATACCAGCACCCATCCCTCCACCAGTGCCCCATTTCCACCACCAATGTACCCCACCCCCTCCTGCCCACCCCCCATGCTGCCTTAATAGCAGGTACCCCAGTTTCCTCTCTTTATCTCTCTGTCTCTCTCTCTGTCTCTGCATCTCTCTGCCTCTTATTTTACACATTGTGGCTAGCCCTGCAGGTATTTAGAGTTTATCACTTAAGTCTCTTTGTGTATATTCAATGGTGAGTCTTAATCTGCCATTACCATTTCCCACATTTAGTAAAACACTGGTATCTATTTATATCCTATTAATGAATGCAGTCATTCTATATCTGTCCTTTTCCTTCTGACTAATTTCACTCAGCATGATAGTCTCCATGTCCCTCCATTTGCAGGTAAATTTCATAATGCCATCTTTTCTGACAGCCGCATAGTATTCCATAGTGTAGATGAACCACAGTTTCTTTAGCCAGTCCTCTGTTCTCGGGCATTTAGGTTGTTTCCAGATTCTAGCTATAGTGAATAGCGCAGAGATGAATAAAGAAGTACAGATAGTGTTTCTGCTATGTGTTTTTCGGTCTCTCGGGTATATTCCCAGGAGTGCTATTGCTGGATCAAATGGGGAGCTCAATATCTAGTTTTCGGAGGAATGCCCATATTGTTTTCCAAAAGGGCTGGACCAGTCGGCACTCCCACCAACAGTGGATCAGAGTCCCTTTTCCCCACATCCACGCCAGCACTGGTTGTTCTTGCTGTTTTGTATGTGTGCCAGTCTCTGTGGTGTGAGATGGTACCTCATTGTTGTTTTGATTTGCATCTCCCTGATGATTAAAGATGAAGAACACTTTTCATATGCCTTTTGGCCATTCGAATTTCTTCTTTTTGGAAGCTTCTGTTCATTTCTTCTCCCCATTTTTTGATGGGGTTGGCTGTTTTTTTCTTGTGGAGTGCTACCAGTGCCTGATATATCCTGGATATTAACCCCTTGTCAGATGGGTATTGGGTGAATATCCTTTCCCACTCTGTGGATTGTCTTTGTATCTTGGTCACCGTTTCTTTTGAGGTGCAGAAGCTTTTTAGTTTTATATAATCCCATTTGTTTATCTTTGCTTCCATTTGCTTGGTCAGTGGTGTGTCATCTTTAAAGATACTTTTCGTTTCGATGTCGAGAGCGTTTCTCCTATGTTTTCTTCGATGTACCTTATAGATTCATGTCTGATGTTGAGATCTAGAATCCATTTTGATCTGACTTTTGTGCATGGCGTTAGAAGGAGGTCTAAGTTCATTTTTTTACATGTAGCTGCCCAGTTTTCCCAGCACCATTTGTTGAAGAGGCTTTCTTTGCTCCACGTAATATTTTTTTGCTCCTTTATCGAAGATTAAGTGGTTGTATATTTGAGAATGTGTTTCAGGATACTCAGTTCTATTCCATAGGTCTACAGGTCTGTCTCTATACCAATACCACACTGTCTTAATTACAACTGCTCTGTAGTAGAGCTTGAGGTTGGGGAAAGTGATACCTCCCATCTTCTTTTTTCCCAAGGATTGCTTTAGCTATTCGTGGAGTTTTATTATTCCATACAAATTTCAGGAGTGTTTGTTCAATTTCTTTCAAGAACATCATGGGTATCTTTATAGGGACCGCATTGAATCTGTATAAAGCTCTAGGGAGTATTACCATTTTGATAATGTTGATCCTTCCGATCCATGAGCAGGGAATATGTCTCCATTTCCTCAGGTCTTCTTTTATTTCCTGAAGTAACGTTTTGTAGTTTTCTTTGTAGAGATCCTTTACATTCTTTGTCAAACTGATTCCTAGGTATTTGATTTTCTGCGGCGCAATTGTGAATGGGATAGTTTCTTTAATGTCCCTTTCTTCTCTTTCGCTGTTTGCATATAGGAAGGCCATTGACTTTTGGGTATTGATTTTGTACCCTGCTACTCTGCTATAGGAATGTATTATTTCTAGGAGCCTCTTGGGAGAGAGTTTTGGGTTTCAGGTATAATATCATGTCATCTGCAAATAGTGATAACTTGGCTTCTTCCCTTCCTATCTGGATGCCCTTAATGTCTTTTTCTTCCCTGATTGCTATAGCAAGTACTTCCAGTACTATATTGAATAGAAGTGGTGAGAGTGGGCAGCCTTGTCTTGTCCCTGATCTTAAGGGGAAGGCTTTCAGTTTTCCCCATTGAGAATGATGCTTGCTGTGGGCTTGTAGTAGATGGCCTGGATTATCTTGAGGAAGGTTCCTTCAATCCCCATTTTACGGAGAGCTTTCATCATGAACGGGTGTTGGATCTTGTCAAATGCCTTCTCTGCATCTATTGATATGATCATATGGTTTTTATTTTTCTTTTTGTTGATATGATGTATTATGTTGATTGACTTGCGAATGTTGAACCATCCTTGCATTCCCGGGATGAATCCCACTTGGTCATGGTGTATAATCTTTTTGATGACTCTTTGGATTCTATTTGCTAGTATTTTGTTGAAGATCTTAGCATCTGTATTCATCAGGGAGATTGGGAATGTGACTTTTTAGTTTTGATGTGACCCCACAAGCTTCAATGAAAAGAATTCATGGTGAGCATGTTGGCGGGGAGGTGGGGAGAGGAGAAGGAGGGAGGGAGAAGGGGCACACAAAGGCCTAGCGGCTCACAGCCCAGGTGATTTCAGGTCCCCCGTGGAGGAAGCCTCGGACCTGGGCATCCTGTGCAGGCCCCACGCTGCTCTCCCCTGGAATGCCCATTCCACACTGGCACAGCTGCCTGCCCACAGCCGGAGGGTGTGGCTCGGTGGAGGACAGACTGGGAGAATGCGCAGGACCCGAGGCAGCACTTGCCAGGTTAAGGCAGAGCCTCATTCATGGCCGGGACCAGAGAGGATTCTGTGGGGAGCAGAAAGAGCCGGAATATGTGCACAGTCCCGACAGAGCTTTCTTTTGGGAAGGGCCTGTTGGCTCCTGTAAACACCAGGGGATGTATCAGGACTGTCATCCAGTAAGAGAGATTTTCAGAGGGGGCTGTGGGCTCCCCCAAAGAGCTTGGCAGAGGGGCTGTGGAGCCCCTAGAGCTGCTCAGGGCAATCTCAGTAAAAGCCATTCATGTGCACAGGCCCGGCCTGGCACAAGTGTGCCCAGAGACAGGGTGGGTCCCACAGGTGAGCCCTTCCCAGGCCTTGCTCTGTGAGAACAGGGGCTCTGCCTGTCACATCACAGTATTTCCACCTTCACCCCTCACCCTGGTCAGCCAAGGAGGTGCCTTTCCATCGTGGTCTCAGTAATGCGGACATAGGTGGTTCCCAAAGGGAAAGATAATGTGGCTCTGGAGGACAGGAGGGATTTGCCCAGCAGGGAATTACAGGAGCCTCTTGGCCCCAGACAACACCCACAGTTTAGATCATTGAGTTCTTGGAGTCCACAGATGCTCCCAGAATCCAACCCCAACAAACATAAGCACACACAGAAACGTAAACACAGACATACAAGCACATACAAGCACACACAGAAAGACAAACACAAACATAAAGCACACAGAGACACAAGTTTACATACAAGCACACAAAGACGCACACAGAACCACAGACACAAAAGCACACACAGACACACACAGACTCACACAGATGCACAAGATACACGCAGATACACCAAATACACAGACACACAGAGAAACACAAAAAGATGTACAAGCACACATACAAGCACACACAGAGACACACAGCACACATAAGCATGTATGTACAAGCTCACACATACTTTTGCAAGCACACACACTCTCAAACACTTGTGTTATCCAAAGACCTGACTTTGCCCTCAAACATTAAAATCTTGACACATGGCTTAAGCACTTAATAGTGAAATATGTTCCCCAGCTAAAGGTCAAGATTTCAGTTCAAAACCATTATGTTTCCTAGAATTAATATAGTATGGATTTCAAAGCTTAAAATAATTATTTTGAGTGTATTTCCTAGTGGTACCCCAGGAAAGCCCTTTCGGGCTCGCAATCATAATAGAACCAAGCACAGGACAATCAGGGCATTGATCTAAACATATTAATTAGGACAAAGCCCGCACCAGGAGCTGAACCCCTGATCTACATGCAGTTTAATAATCATTGGACCAGTGATTAGAATGATTATGGGGATACTGTGAAAAATTCATTTGCTGTAGCTAAGCCAACAACTTTGAATTTGTGTTGAAAAACAATTACTGAGCTTAATTAGGAGCATGTAATGATGACAGCAGTTATTTCAGTGATTGATTCCAAACTTAAGGAGAGCTGGCGGGCTCGGTAGGGAGAGGGCCTGGTGGGCAGTGGTCAGGACTTCAAGCAGACAGAGCTGGAGTGAGAGAGAGAGAAAAAGAAAGAAAGAAAGAAAGAAAGAAAGAAAGAAAGAAAGAAAGAAAGAAAGAAAGAAAGAAAGAAAGAAAGAGAGAGAGAAAGAAAGAAAGAAAGAAAGAAAGAAAGAAAGAAAGAAAGAAAAAGAAAGAAAGAAAGAAAGAAAGAAAGAAAGAAAGAAAGAAAGAAAGAAAGAAAGAAAGAAAGAAAGAAAGAAAGAAAGAAAGAAAGAAAGAAAGAAAGAAAGAAAGAAAGAAAGAAAGAAAGAAAGAAAGAAAGAAAGAAAGAAAGAAAGAATGTAGCCTTTTCATTTCATTTCTGCATCTCCTGATTTCAAGAGCAAAACCTGCATCCTTCTGTAGAAAAACATCACCAGGACGATAGGAAGACCACCACGGACCTCAGTGCTCACCTCCATCGGGTCTATAGCTCAGCCCTGCCCATGCCTCATCCCTCCCATATCCATACCTCACCCTGCTCTGACAGGCATTGCTACACCCCCTCCACGGAACCTCAGGGAGTGCAAAAGACATCAGGACCATTTGGAAGAATCCTGCCAAATTCACTGCCCTTTTGGGCCACTTCGCACAAGGTATCCACAGTCCTGTCATGGTAGGAAGGGCAGAGACATTCCCGTGACCCAGGCAGGGGGTAGTGCCTGTGCCCCAGGAATTACTGGGTATGCTTGGGAAGATGTCTACTCCTTTTTCAGCAGCTGATGGTCTTAGTTCATTGTTGGCTCTGCTCCTTTCTGAAGCATCTCCCCAGTCTGAGGGGTGTGTGTCACTCACTGTGTGTGTTCATGCTGAATAATGGCCACATGTTCTGAGGGTACTTTGGGGTCTCTTTTAGGGTGGGTTGTCAGAGTGTTTCATTCATCATGAACCAACTGAAGCACCCTGGCCAACCATCCTGGCTCTGAACGTCCATCTCCTCCAGGTCCTTCTTTGACTTTGTCTCTGTCCCTCCAAATGCTGACTTCTGTCCACAGCAGCATCTCCCCCGCACCACGTGCTTTGTCATCTGAAAGAAATGCCTTCAAACTGCCTTTGTTTTGCCGCAGTTTAATTTTAGATTAGCATTTCTAAATACCGTTGGAGTTTTCTCAGCCTGGTTGGTTTTCTAAGAGCCAAATAAGCAGGCATGGTCCAGGCGCTGGCGAGGGCTGCTCTCTCCATAGGTGCCCCTTGCCAGGTTAAGGTCGCATGCCCCAGAGGGTTTTCCTGGAATGCCACTAGTAAACACACTCAAAAGAGTATTTTGAAATTCGTACTACATTAATTCTAGGAATACAGTGGATGTGAACTCAAATCTCAACCTTTAGCTGGGGAGCATATTTCACTATTAAGTGCTTGAGCCATGTGCCATGTGCTGTGTCTCAGCTGAGCTGTGTCTGTTGGTCGCACTGGCTGTGTGCTTGTCTCATTGCTGGAGATTTCTGCAGTGCCACAGTGGGTGTTCAGGAAGGTTCTCTGTGGCCGCAGACCCTGGGTGCATCATGAAACCCAAGTTCCTCCTGAAGATCTCACTTGGTTCTACATTTCAGGAGTCTCCTGCCATTGGGTGAGTCAAAGAAGCTCACAGCTCACTGCCTGTTGGTGCCACTGAGTGCAGGATTTTCTCTGGGGAATCACCTCTGCGTGCTTCCTGCTTGCATCACATTTTCTTGATGGGTATGTGGCCTCGAACTGCACAGTGCAGTAGGTGGAAGGTTTCCTCTGCCCGTCTAAGCCTGATTTCCTGTTTCTCCTTTGAGGTGGAAGCACAATGGCGTGGATATTGACTTTGCCCGGAGTGACCCATACAGGCTGGAAGGAGGCAGCCTGCTCATCAGCCAGCCCCGCGTGGACAGGGACGTGGGCATCTACCAGTGCTGGGCCTCCAACTCGCTGGGGACTGCCCTGAGCCGCAAGGCCACGCTCAGGTTCGCCTGTGAGTAACCTGCTTCCCCCACCCCATATTGGCCGGCACTCACCCAGCAGTAGCCACTCTGCTGGTCACTTGCTCCTTAAAATGGTCATGAATTTAGAAAGTGAAAGGCTGTCAGGGAGCATGTTTTGTTTTGTGGGTCCAGACTGGGAACCGCTGCAGGCTGTCCCCCAAATGAGAATATTGTTGGGCTGTTCCCCAAATGAGAAGTGTCGGGCTGTCCCCCAAAATGAAAACAGTGTCGGGCTGTACCCCCAAATGAGAACCGTGTCGAGGCTGTCTCCTCAAATAAGATCAGTGTCGGGCTGTCTCCCCAAATGAGAACCGTGTCGAGGCTGTCTCCCCCAAATGAGAACAGTGTTGGGCTGTCCCCACAAATGAGAACAGTGTCGGGCTGTCCCCACAAATGAGAACAGTGTTGGGCTGTCTCCCCAAGTGAGAACAGTGTCGGGCTGTCTCCCCAAATGAGAACAGTGTTGGGCTGTCTCCCCAAATGAGAACAGTGTCAGGCTGTCCCCCCAAATGAGAACAGTGTCGGGCTGTCCCCCCAAATGAGAACAGTGTCGGGCTGTCCCCCCAAATGAGAACAGTGTCAGGCTATCCCCCCAAATGAGAACAGTGTTGGGCTGTCCCCCAAATGAGAACAGTGCCGGGCTGTCTCCCCAAATGAGAACAGTGTCGGGCTGTCTCCCCAAATGAGAACAGTGTTGGGCTGTCCCACCAAATGAGAACAGTGTCGGGCTGTCCCCCAAATGAGAACAGTGTCGGGCTGTCCCCCAAATGAGAACAGTATCAGAATGCACCCCCAAACGAGAACAGTGTCGGGCTGTCCCCTAAATGAGAACAGTGTCAGGCTGTCCCCCAAATGAGAACAGTGTTGGGCTATCCCCCCCATATGAGAATAGTGTTGAGGCTGTCCCCCAAATGAGAACAGTGTCGAGGCAGTCCCCCAAATTAGAACAGTGTTGGGCTGTCCCCCAAAATGAGAACAGTGTCGAGGCAGTCCCCCAAATGAGAACAGTGTTGGGCTGTCCCCCCAAATGAGAACAGTGTTGGGCTGTCCCCTCAAATGAGAACAGTGTCGAGGCGGTCCCCCAAATGAGTCGGGCTGCTACATTTGCTGCACACAGGTCAGAAAATCTGGCAGAGTCCAGAAGCAGCTTCTAGTTAAGTGCGTAACTGATGCTTGGTAAAGCGTCCTTTGGGGGGTTCTTTGTGCTTCCTGTGAGTGTGTGGAGAAGGGAAAAAAGAAGCCGAAGGCAGACATGTCTCGGGGGATGTGGTGCTGTCCCAGGAAATGTGACCGTCCACCCACGTTTTGATGTCAGAGGGAATAAAGTGGTAGCCAGAGGCGGCTTTACATTAACTGTAACAATGTCCAGCTGCCTCACATAAATGTCATCCAAGTAATTACTTTGGTGACATTTGGGGACATTAGCAGATGAACAATGGACAACCCACCACTCCTGTCCCTTATACAGAGTGTTCCTGGGCTCCAGTATTTCATGCTGGGTCTGAAGAAGCCTTGTTCAGTGGGGACTGTATCGACGAGGTGAGAGCTGCTCCCTGGCAGCCCATGCCAGGGTGGACCGGGGATCCCTCCACCATTGGAAGCTAGAACCAGGTCAGGCACTGGCTCCCGTCTCTGTCCAACACCCACCAAAAAGGCAGCTGCTTTGAGGAGGCCATTTGGGAAATGTGTTTCATAAAGCTGAGGATGGTTCCTGTCTCTGGCCCTTTTGGTGTAGACATGTCAGTTAATGGTCAGTCTGGTTCCACTGCAAGACAAACATTCCCAGCCCACCCAGAGCCCTGTTACTCAGCACACTCACCCACATAGTATCTGCTGGGGGAAATCCTTGCTTCTGAATATGCATACACACACATACACACAAACACACACATACGTAAGACACACCTTCATACACACTTAGCCTCACTAACTGTATCTGAGTGTGGAAACATAGATCGAAACTGTGCCTGGAGCCAAGTACAGTGTGAACAGTGGAAGTTAGAGTGAGACAGGGTATATGTTATTTTTACACATCTATTGTTTATGTTATGTGACATTTCAATTAAACATCATCACTTGGAAAATATAACAGAGAAAAAATTCAGATCAGAACGTTTTTCAGAAACAGTAGTGTTGTGAGACTCGATGTCACTCTGCGTTAACTGTCTCCACCTGTCCAGCAGTGCCTGCCTCCAGGAGCAGCCCACGCCTCATATCTGATCTGTGACGGTGTGTGTGTGTGACTTCCCTGCTACAGCAGCAGCTGCCTTTTTGGTGGGTGTTGGGCCCTGAGCACTGGCCTGAGGCTCCCGCCTGCTCTCTCAGCCCAGGGGCTCTGATTGCTCCTGCAGAGAACTAAGTGGCCAAGACAGTCACTGGGCAAGTTATCCTCATCTCTTCTCTGTTGATGCAACATAACTGAGCTAGCCTATGTTATTATTTATACCTATGTTATGCCTTAAATATATATGTATCTGGAGCTGGTATATATTCAATATGCTAAAAACCAGTAACAATTAAAGGGCCTTATTCCCATGACCCTGAAATAGCCTCCAATATGGAATCTATAAAAAAGACGAGCAAGGAGAGGTTAATAAAATCTCAGGGCTGAACTAGGCTACCAAAATGAAGAGAGACTAAAATGACTGTCTGTACTTTCAATGCGCATACACTGGCATCTGAAGCATTCATTGGAGACTTGATGGTGCAAGCACAGAAAATCAAGTACAACATCATTGGAATGACCAAGATGAGAAGGCATTAATCATATCATGCCATTTTCGACAGTGGAGAACTGTTCCTTGGAACATGCAAAATAGAGGCATTGATGGTGTCTGTGTCCTCGTCAATAAGAACTTAGTCATGAGCATTGATTCATTTGAATGCCTAACAACTCAAATCAGACACTTACACTTGAATAGAGGTGGCTCATTGCTAGCAGTTTGCTAGCAGTTTCTATCTATGTCATCTATGCACCAACATTCAATTATAATGAAGAAGAAATTAAAAAAGTTCTACATGGAGCTGGAGAAGTTCTATAAAGAAGACCACACCTTCTACAAGATTATCGTCAGTGATTTTAATGCTAAGAAAGGACCGAGAAGGTCACCAGAAGAATTCCACATCGGAACTCATGGCCTAGAATGGAACGAACAGGGTGAAAGTGCCTGAGTTCATCATGTTGACCAAGACCATTCATGGTAACTCACAGTTTCAAAAGGCTGAATCTAAAAGTTGGACATGGGAATCTCCTGGTGAACAGTTCCACAATGAAATTGACCACATCATATTCAATTGATGGTTTTGCCTGAACTGATGTCACAGTTGCCCCAAAATTCCAGATGGGATCAGAACTCCGTCTCCTTAATGCAAAATTCTAGTGCACAGAACGGGGAAAAGGGGCTGCAAAGTTTAGGAAGAGACTTCCCAGAATGCCCACCAACTGGGAGCTCTTTGGTACTATTGCAGCAACATGGGAAGATTCCTTCAATAACAACATCGACAAGGAATATGATCGACTGGTTCAGCACCTCCATGATTGTGTGAGGAATGCCGAGAGCAAGGAAGCCACAGGCGCCTGTCTTCAGAAACTCTTGAGCTCATTTGCCAACATGGTTTGGCCTGAGCCTCAGGCATTCACAAGCTAATGTCCAAGCTCACAAAGCAGTGCAGAAAAGTGATAAAGAAAGACCTCAAAGAGAGCAGCAGTACTGGTCAATATGGCAGAAGCCAGAAAAGTATTTGCAAAGCCTGCCTGTCCTTTGCCAACTATAAGACTAAAATGACTGCCCTCTGATGTCCTAATGGATCTATCACATCTTCTGGAAAGGCAATGGAGAAGATTATCCATGACTTCTACTCGAATCTCTTCAATAGCCACATTCACCTCCCCATATACCAAATTCCACAGGTTGGATGTGTTGTTCCAAATGTTCTCCCTTCCAAAATCCAACATGCCATTTCATTGATAAAAAAAGCATACAGCACCCGGTCCAGACAAGGTTAGACCAAAACACCTGAAGAATCTGCCACCAGTACTCGTCAATACAATGGCTTGGCTCTTCCTATCTGAATGCAAGGTTCTGTACCAATGGAAACCAGTAGGACCATTCTGTTGTCCAAGAAGGGTGACTTTTACAACATTGGCAACTATCGCCCCATTTGCCTGTTATCCGTCATCTACAAGTTATTCACTGGAGTCATCCTGAATAGAATCAGCAGAACTCTAGATGAAGGACAACCATGTGAGCAAGCTGGGTTCCGAAAAGGATTCGGCACAATATCCACATGGTGACCAAGCTCATTGAGGTTCTGTGAGAATTCAAGATGCCACTCTGTCTAAAATTCATTGATTTAAAGAAAGACTTCGACTCTGTTGAGACTGAAGCAGTCATCGAAGTCCTAGCTAAACATGGCACTCAAACTCAGTACATCAAGATCCTCCATGAGCTATTATGGATTCACTACCAGTATCTCACCATTCTACAAGGAAGTAATCATTAATGTAAAGAGAGGGGTTTGACAGGAAGATACCATTTCACCGAAACTCTGCAGTGCCACCCTTGAGAATGCCATGCAATGACTGGTAGGGGAAGAATAAGAGTGAAGATAGACAGTCAGCAACTATACCACCTCTGCTTTGCTGATGACATCATTCTAATAACACCAAATATCCACCAAGTGGCACAAATTCTGGCCGACTTCAACCATGAGTGTGGAAAGGTTGGACTGCAGCTGAATTTCAGGAAGACAATGTTCATGAGAAATGAACTAGTTCCTGACACTCCATTTGCTTTCAACAGAATAAACATCTCTGAATGTAACAGTTATGTGTACCTAGGTCAAGAACTTAACATGATGAATGACCTAGCACCTGAACTACACAGGAGGAAGAGAGCAGCATAGAATGCCTCAAGAACATTGAGGAAGTGGTGAAGATGAAGAACCTCCAGCTCCGGGTACAACTTTTCGACTCTACCATTCTTCCTGCACTAACATACACCTCAAAGACCTGGGCCCTGCAAAAGCAGTATGAGAAGGCTATTTTGGGTAGCCCAAATAGGAATCAAAAAGCATCATGCTTGGAGTATCACGCTTCACTCAAGTGAGAGAAGGAATCCAGACTTCCGACCTCAGTCAATGATCAAGAGTCAAGGATGTTGTCTCGTTTGCCAAGATGATGAAAATCAGATGGGCAGGACACGTAATGTAATTTAGGGATGACCACTGGACTAGAGCTGTTACTGACTGGATTCCACAGGATGTCAAAAGAACACGTGGCTGCCCACCTATGAGATGGTCAGACTTCTTTGTCAAAAACCTGAACAAACAGTTTGAGGTTCTTTGTGTTCCTGGAGCAAGCAAATGCCATTGGGCTATACTTGCATGCTACAGGAACAAATGGAGACATTACTGGCAACTGCTCAAGCAGATCGATGAACAATGGGAAGATATGTAATAAGTGATAGATAAGTGATATGGAACTGGAGTGGTAGTCCAGGGAATTAAGCACTTACCTTGTATGTGGTTGACCAGCTTCAATTCCTGCCACTACATGTGGTTCCCAATGTTTGCCAGGAGTAATCCCTGAGCACAGAGCTAGGAGCCAACCTGAGTGCTGCCAGATGTGTCCCTGGAATCTTCCTTTAGTTCCAATATGTATTGTCTACAGGGGAATAAATGAAGATAAAATTAGGTGATTCCACTGGGTATAGGGACAATCAGGCCTGTCCTTGGTAACGTCTCTTCCTAAAAGTTTTCCTGTTAGAAGTTGAGAGTGAATGACTGTGGCTCTCTAAAATCATTTCCACTACTATTGGGTTCTCTGGTCGGTCATGTACCATCTTCTGAAGTGTAAGGGACTGTGGTTCCCTGCCAGAAATTTCATCAAACTAACTGAGATCCCACACTTGGCCTTGCTGTCACAGCAGCAGCTGTCCGGGGAAGGAGAAGCTGACTGTGGCTCCCTCTGCAGGTGGAGCTCAGCTCTAACCTAGCCAGCACCTGTCCCTAAACTCTCTGCCTTCCCCTCAGCAGTGCACCACAGATGTCCCCTGTCTACTCCTGGAGTGATGAATCATGGTAGAAAAGGTAGGAAAGGCAGGGTCAGCTTTGCCTCTCATGAAGGTGCCACTATCCGCTGTGTTCTCCCCTGGATCTCACATAGAAGTCAAATGGGATGCTGCCGTTAGGTGTAGAAGCATCCTGAACTCAGAGCCACTAATAGGCCCTGGCACTATGGTTATTGCCCCAATATAAAATGCAATTTAGAAGAATCAAGCTCTCCATCTGATGCAATCACTAGAAAAACAATGTACATGCAAGTAGGGCAGCTCCCAAACATAGGCTCCTGTCTGGAAGCTGGGACTAAGGAATTCTTGCTCCATGTCATGGGGTGGGTCTTAGAATGTTCTAGGCTAAAATGCAATCATAATCCATGTCAAAGGGATATAGAGCAGAGACACTTTTCCTGCAAAGAGATGTAGTGGCTTCTCTCTCTGCAGCACCCTAGCAACTCCTGTTTTGTAGATGAAGACACTCAAGATGGGCAATGCTCTTCTAGCCAAGGGCTGCTCCAAGTCCAGAGAGAGAACGTAAAACAATCCACGTGAAACTAAGCCCTCACCACGCCCAATAGAGGAAAGCATTTGGCTTAGAGAGGGATTTCTAAGACATTTGAAAGTGGGTCTGTACAAGCAGAAATAAAAAGAAACCATCAGACTAAGAAATAAACTTTGAATTTTCGCTGTCACTGGCCAGTCTTTAAACCCCTTTGTAAGGAATGCAAAACCTTTTCTATCCACTCTCAGTAAGGTGGTAGAGTGCTTCTTATCTGAAGAAGCAAATCCAGACCCAGGAGGCAGAGTTGTTGAATGGAGCTTCAGGTCACACGTGGGAGCAGTCTCTGGCGTTCGTGAGCAGGGGTTTCAGTGAAATGTGTGTCTAATTATATGTAGAAACACCAGACAATTTTAACCTCTTTTGTTCTGAGGAAACAAATATCTAAACAACATAGGTCAAACTTTTTTTCTTTAATTTCCTCGGTAAAGGAAAGTTGATAAATTGGGTTTTTTGTCATCCTTTTTAGAAGCTGTGCAAAACATTGCAGCTGAGGATTTATGATTCTGGATTTGTCTTAATGGAATAATAGCAGAATCCTCCAATTGGTCTCATATCAGTGAAGACTTTGTCTTTGCTTTTAGATGTAATTTATTTCCTAAAAAATGGACTTTGAACAGTTGCATGGTTGAATTACAGCAAGGAACTATTATATTTATTTTAAAAATCAACAGGGAAGTAGATTACCCAATGTTTCAGCCTCATTTTCCCTTCATCATCACTGCTGGATGTCTGTTTATGTATCTTACCACAAATGACACTCCTGCAAAATGCGGGCCTCCCCCACCTCCTGCCTCCACTTAGATTCAGCAGGGTCCGGTCTTCTTGGTACATTTGAATAAGATTGCACATTCGGACCTTGCAGGCTGACTTGGAGGGAGAAAGGCAGAGCATGTGGCTCCTCCCATCAACAGTTTTGGATTTTGAACCCTGAGTGAGACTCCAGGCTGAAAGGCATATTTATTACACTTATGCTATTTGACAAATGGCTTCAAGGAAGTTATGAGTGTAGCCCAGAGTGATTTCATTTCTAAGATTCATAATGTTGGTTTGGGAGTTAGCAAAAATCTAAGGAACCAGAGGAAATGTTTTCTTATATTTATTAATACACACACACAAGGATTTCTAAATTGCAGATTAAACT
The DNA here is from genome assembly GCA_021461705.1 of Cryptotis parvus. NCBI lineage: Eukaryota > Metazoa > Chordata > Mammalia > Eulipotyphla > Soricidae > Cryptotis > Cryptotis parvus. The sequence continues at coordinate 89,018 of JAJIBD010024580.1, read as the reverse complement.
TCAGTGCTAAAAACACAAACAATAAAGGGTTTAGGTGGCAACATCTGGAAATGTTCCCCTTGTTTTTAAGATATTAATGTGTATACTGCCTTTGCTCAGAACTCTAAAAATATCTAAAAGTTTGAAACAATATAAGCTCAATTGGGTCCAGAAATAGGATATCCAGCAACTCTGGGCCCCCTCCCATACCTTCCTTTCCCTCCCCACTAACTTCACTTGTAAGTTTATAATTGAATTGGAAGTTGTAAAAAGTTCTTTGGGATGTGGCTTTGGAGTCAGCCAGCGGGATTGCAGACCCACCCAGATGGCTTTTTCCTGTTAATATCTGATATTTCATCAGGTAAATGGGCTGAGAGTTCGTACAGCTCGCCCCGTCGAGAGGCAAGGGAAGTCCTCCTTAGGAATGCTCTTGCATGGCCCCGGGACTGGCCTGGCCTAAGTCTGTGTGTGCCCTAAGCAGCATGGGGCTTCCGGTGCACCTGAGCAGCTTTAGATAGCCATGTGCTCTTCGGTGAGTTTCCCTCTCCTCTCAGAGCAATGCCTTCTCCCGGCCGCTCAGGTGCCAGCCCTGTCTCCCATCAGCAGCCTTGGGGATGCGCCTTTTCATTTTGCTCCTGTTTCTGCTTGGCTGCTTGCTGAAATCCTCTTCAGAGTGCTTAGGTGCCACAGAGCCTCCCCCAGCTGGGTGAATGCCAGCCTCGCCGCCTGCCTATCCAGCCGACTCCCACCCAGTGAGGCACCCATGGGGTGAACATGGCAAAGCAGGGTGTTACCAGCTGCTTCAGGCTTGAGGACGGCGAGGGAGCCCTTTGCAGATGTTCTGTGCAGCTTTTCCAGGTGGACGCTCTCCGCTCTCATGCTGGCTGGTTCAGAAGTGAGAGGAGATTGTTTCTTTGCAACTCCCCAGTCCTGGGTCCTTTGTGATCACATCCTCCCTATGACCAGAAGGGCGTGTGGTCCTCAGACTGCACTGCCTCATCATGGAGACATTTTGCCAGGCCTCCTCTGTGCAGGTATGAGAGCTGGTGAGCACATGGGGATGAAGCCCCCACCACCCTCCGGTTCAGGCCTGTCCCTGAAGGAAATGACGCATGTCATGAGCTCTTTGTCCTGGAGGGAGCCATGCTGTAGCCCCCAACTCCCAGGGAAATAAAGTTGTGTGGTCGCCCTGTTTTCTAGAGGAGGGAAATCCCTGAATGAAGGGTCTGGAACGGGGGCAGCTGACACCTTCGGCCTCTCTGCAGTGCTCAGTCCGGCCCTGCTGCTGCAAACACACAGTCTCCCCTGGGGCTCGGCAGGAGCATCCTGAGGAAAGGCACGTCCACAGCCCTCCTGAGTTCCCCTGATGCTGGATCACCAGGCAGGACGGCAAATGTGGCTGCAAAACTGCCCCCAGCACCCACGCAAAACCCACCAGCCAGCTCAGGGCCAGGCAGCTCAGGGCCTGGAGACCTGAGGGTGCAGGCAGGCATCTGTGCTTCCAGACCCCCATGTGCACGCCGGGTTCAGAGCACACAGACCAGACCCCCATGTCCGGTTCAGAGCACACAGACCAGACCCCCGTGTCCAGTTCAGAGCACACAGACCAGACCCCCATGTCCAGTTGAGAGCATACAGACCAGACCCCCATGTCCAGTTCAGAGTTCACAGACCAGACCCCCCGTGTCCGGTTTAGAGCACACAGACCAGACCCCCTGACCGGTTCAGTGCACACAGACCAGACCCCTGTGTCTGGTTCAGAGCATACAGACCAGACCCCCATGTCCGGTTCAGAGCTCACAGACCAGACCCCCGTGTCCGGTTCAGAGCACACAGACCAGACCCCCGTGTCCAGTTCAGAGCTCACAGACCAGACCCCCATGTCCGGTTCAGAGCACACAGACCAGACCCCAGTGTCTGGTTCAGAGCACACAGACCAGACCCGTGTCTGGTTCAGAGCACAATACCAGACCCACGCAGGACACAGAGACCCTGTCTGCGGCCCTCCCACTGTCATAATTGCGTGTCTGTGGGTCAGCGTCAGCTTCCCTGGCACCCACAGCGCTGTTGTTACCCCGTGGGAGAAAGTGCTGCTGCTCCGGCATGTCCACGGCTTCCAGCTGCACTGCCCAGCACTGCCCTTGCCTGCGTTTCTCCTGCTGAGCCCAGGTGCAGCTGTAGCCAGGCCAGAGCCACAGACATGATTTAACAAGGCCACTACAGGCTTTCCCTGTTTTGAGAATTGTGCAGTTGAGAAATCTCTTCTTGCATCCATATTAATGAGTTGTTTGCAAAAATCTATTCTATTTTTATGAATGGAGCTTAAGGAAACTTCCTTTAATTCTTTCCGAAATCCCATCCATAACCACTACTAAGGTTCTCTCAGTCAGATGCACTCCCGAACACAAAGGATTTATTTTAATTATTTTGTCAGTATTAAGCAAAAGTAATGAAATGTGAACAGCGCGGAGCTAGAGGCCTGAATGGCCCCTCCCCTGCTTGTGAACCGTTGCTCTTGCTTTCTGGAAAGTTCTGGTTTGCTTTTGTATGCATCTCAGTGGTCATTCTGGAATTAATGAGTTTTCATTTAAAAAAGGCATGAATCTGGCTGCGTCACACACTGGCAGTAATGACGTTCCTCCAGGCCTGGATGCATCCTCAGAGAAACAGGGAAGCAACTGAGCCTGTCTCCAGGGGCGCGGGGCCTGTGTGTCAGAATCTTAGCATGAAGCTCACTGGGACCAGTTGCTTCCGGGGAGGACCCGTGTCCGGGTGCCCAGGGCAGGGCCAGAACAGGCCTCTGGAGCCTGCTTGGCCTCCTTTGCCTGCCCCTCTCTGCAGCCCCGGGCACCATCTCTTCTGGCCTTTTGTCACCCGGCCAGGGATGTGTCCTGCTGCATCACCAGTTCTCAGGCGTCACCACTGGGCCATGCTGTGCCCACCCCTCAGATTTTGGGAGCCAAGGGAAGCCCCAAGTTCTCTCACAGCCCTGCCTCTCCCTAGCCCAGCCCCAGGTATAAAATGGATGCCCAGGTGGACTACAGCTGACCAGCCCCGTTTCTTCCCAGATCTCCAGGCCAGAGGTCGGAGGTCAGTTCCGTATGTCTGTGCTTGGTGCCCACCAAACCAGGTGTGCCCTCCGAGGCTCCCTGTGGGGTGCTGGGGCTCTGAGGGGATCCACTCGCCCTGGCATAAGCGCTGGGAGACCTTTCCTTCACAGCATGAGAGCTGGACGAAGGGGCACAGGGCAGGTGGAGCGCCATGCGTCTGGAGCAGTGCTTCCCTCGGATCTGTGGTGGAGGTGGGTGACGGTGGGCACAGGACCCCCATAATTCTCCTGGTTTCTTTGGCTGTGGGCAGCAGGGAACCAGCCTCTGAGACTATTCTCTCCTCAGGGCTGCAGGGCACCAGCCTCTGTGACTTCATCCTCTCCTCAGGACTGTCGGGCCTCTGCCTCTGTGACTCCATTCTCTCCTCAGGGCTGCAAGGCCCCAGCCTCTGTGACTCTATCCTCTCCTCAGGGCTGCAGGGAACAAGCTTCCATGACTCCATCCTCTCCTCAGGGCTGCAAGGTCCCAGCCTCTGTGACTTCATCCTCTCCTCAGGGCTGCAGGGAACAATCCTCCATGACTCTGTCCTCCCCTCAGGGCTGCCGGCCCCCAGCCTCTGTGACTCTGTCCTCTTCTCAGGGGCATCGCCCCATCCTGGAAGCCCCTCCTGTCTGTAGGGCCTGGCAGTCCACACTTTCCCCCTCATATTCAGAATGTGAATGAACTAAGGGGAATGCTTGCATTTGCCTTTCCCTAGAGGACTTTCCTTTAGCACTGTGGACCCTTGCACCATGGTGTTTGTGTACACCACACAATTTGTTCGCAGTTCCTTTGTTAGTTGTTGGCATAGAATCAATGTGGACCATGATGTTGCCTTTCAAAGCACAATGTGTGACTTTTTACCTGATGTGGAACACTCACCCTATGAGTCTAGCTGACCCGCATTACCACACAACTACATTCTTTCTTGTGGTGAAACTTTCGAAGATTGGTTCTCTTAACAATTTTCTTGTGGTGAAGCTATCAAGATTGGTTTTCTTAACAATTTTCTTGTGGTGAAGCTTTCAAAGATTGGATCTCTTAACAATTTTCAAATATGGCAACAACAGTCTTTAAACTAACATTTTATTAGCTCTGGTCTCCATGCTAAGCACCCAGAGGGTCTTCCTCTCAGACACCGTGAGGTACTGACCAAGAGGGCTTTTCAGCGTTGGGGAGGGGATGCCTTGGGCTTGTTCTGTCAGTGTCTGTACATTTCAAATATAAGTGAGGTCAAACTGCGTTTCTTTCTCTGACTAATTTCACTTAGAATAATGTCCTCAAGATCCATTCTTGCCACAGGCACGCTTTCTTCTCTTTATGACTAAGTATCATTCTCGGTGTGTGTGTTTGTGTATCTCATCTTTACCAGCACATCCACAAAGGAACTCAGTTCTTCCCATATTTAGACCCTCATGAAGAAGGGGGCAGTAATAAAGGGATAGTACCTGGGAGTGAAATTGCTAGGTCCTGTCATAGTTCTGTGTTTAACCATCCATGAACGTATCCCACAGAGGTCTCAGTCCTTCCCCCCCATGGTGCCAGACATCTCTTCTCCCACCCTGACTAACAGTTGCTCATTTTGACAACAACAAGTCAGGGCTATTTACTGCTGTCCCACAGATCTGGGGAGCACGACCCTAATAATAATGCACTGGGCCCTCCTCATGCACCAGCTGGTCTGTGCGTGTTTTCTGTGGGAAATTATCTAAGCAGGTCTGAGTCTCATTTATTATTTTCTTCCCTCAGTTTTCTTGTTCTGTACAAAACTGATGTCATAATAGATATTGATGTAGACTCTCAGCATTTTGAGATATAAATAATTATTAATGTGAATGACCCTCTATAATGATTTTGTATTGGTACATGGAGCTGTAGTAGCTCCAGTACGGCATAAAATTCAACCAGGTTATTCTGCCTGCTAATTCTCAATCAATTCCTTTTTGCAGTCATGCGTTTCAACCTATTGAAGAGATTGAGCTTTTACTTGGGATTTAAGGAACAATTTTGATCTTGTTCAATTTCTTGACCCAAATTGAGCACCAACCTATGGGTTTTTTTGTACAAATGATTCAGTTATTGAAGACAATCAGGAGTGTGGTCTGGAAGATGCATCATCTTTCAAGAAGGTACCAGAAGGCTCCCATGCCACCTCACCAGCAAATACAGGTCAACACTAAAGGTTTCACTTGAGGTAACATTTAACATGCTTGAACTACAGCAGAAACTGAAGCAGGTACAGACGCCTAGGTCAAGAGTATCTGCACATCTGTGTCTGGGATATAGGACTGGAATACAGTGGGTAGGGTGTTTGCCTTGCATGTAGCCAACTGGGTTTGACCCCTGGTATACTTTATGGTCCCCTGAGCATGACCAAAAGTAATTCCTGAGTGCAGAGCCAGGAGTAACTTCTGAGCATTGTAGAATGTGACAAAAAATCTGTGCCTGGATCTTCCCAGATCAAGAGAGTCCACACATCTGTGTCTGGATCTGTGCTGATCCACCATCTTCGCTCAGCCTCTGTGTTGAGCCGAGTGAGGTGTGACATGCAGCTTGGACCCTCCTGGGCTCTCTCCCCAGCAGGGCCTTCCAAAATATGCCTGAGCCATGCCCACAGAACTCAAGGGACAACTTTGTGGTTTGACTGATTTTGCTTCCAATTTTTATATAAACGTTATCAGAGTATAATTCATTTTCCACTCCTGTTTTACTCTGCACTTGTTCCTTGAGGTTTAGCCATATTTATACTTCGTTCATTTACTTTTTTGTTTTATTTAGTTTTGTTTTGTTTTCTGGGGCCACATCTGGCTGTATTCAGGGCTTTCATACCGACTCTGTATTCAGGGATCACTCCTGGCAGGGATTGGGGAACAAATGAGGTGTTTTGGATCAAATCAGGTTGGCTACATGTAAGGCTCAGGCCACTACTCTTTAAATGTTTGTGTTGTATTTCATTGCCTACACAAAACTGATTTTTTAAATTTAAACATCATGATATATAGAGTTGTTCATAATACAGTTGTTTCAGGCATTCAGAGTTCCAAAACAAATCCACCACCAGTGTTACCTTTCTTCCACCAATGTCCCCAGTATCCCTCCCATCCCTAAACTCGCCCCTTAGCAGCGTGAACAAATCTACCTTATGTGGCTTGTTGCAACAAAATGGAAAATTGAATTAACCAAAAAGATATCAATAAAAGAGAATTTGTGATTGTTGATGTCTCATGATGGTACTGCTAAAGTCATTATTTGAGGACGTGCTAAGCTGGTTGGTCAGTGCTGGTGGATCCTTTGGGTTACAGAGCTGGATGGGCTTTCACAACATTGCTATCAAATTTGCTGGGTTCTCACTACACTGCCTAGGAAATTTGGAGTTCTCAACCTGGAGACCAAACTCCACAGTTCTCAGCCTGGAGATTGCTCTACCTGGGGGCTGGGTATGTCTTTGAGGTTTGTCGTGTAACTGGGCCATTTACATGGCCCAGAATGTCTGATTTTATTCTGTTTAGGTGCACTGGTGAAAATCTGAGTGAGTGGAAGAAGTTTGCACACAGAGGAAAAAAACATTTTTTGAGAGGTGAGAGATGGAAGGAAGAAAGATGCTTAGAAAGTGGAGTGAAAGACATGGAGAACATGGGAAATGGCATGAGGAAGAGCAGGGGAGAGTAGGCGGGTGCGGTCAGGCTGTCTTTCTGGCCACATTCTGGATTTTGAGTCGCATTTCTGGAGCAGCGGGACCCTGTGGTCTTGAGCTGAATCTTTCCAAGTTGGTTCTTAGCAGTTCACGCTTCAGGGTCCCTCAGGTATCAGCTCAATCTCACGCCCCAATGGCATTTAGGGCAGTTCCTGAGCGAGTTCAGTGGGAACAGGAGGAGCCCAGGCTGGCTCACAAGACCCCCCACAGGCACTCTGAAGTGTAACGTCCCCGGCGGGTCCTATCCTGTCCTGCCTGTGCAATAGGCAGCAATAGGACAGGACCTGTGACACCAAGGGTGCAGGTGCTTTGTATACTGAGCTGCATGGTGGGTCCACTTCAGCCCCTCAGGGCTGGAGAATAAGTGGGTAGAGATGTAAGGACAGCAATTCTCCAGGGACTGTAAACTCTGACCCTGCTCTCAACCACGCCCCTCCTCTGGGACCAGCCCACCTGGGCCCTACCCCTTTCTCCATTCCTTCCTCCTCCACCCTGTGTCTCCTGCACCCACCCTGTCTCAGTCATTCCCGGCCTCTGCCATGCTCCTGCCCCAGCCACGCCCTCCCAACCACGCCCTTTATGAGCCACGCCAGTCCCTTCTCGTCCATGCCCATTTCTGCCAAGCCCCGTTATTAGCCACACCCTCTCTGCCACCCCTCTTTTCCAGACCCTTCTCAGCCATGCCCCCTCATAGTCATGCCCTATCTCAGCCACTGCCCCTACCCCAGAAACTCCCTTCATCAGCCACGCCCCTTCATTAGCCATGTCCTCTGCCAACCCTCTTCCCAGCCACGCCCATTCTCAGTCATGCCATGTCTTAGCCACACCTCCATGCTCCAGACACTCCCTTCATCAGCCACGCCCCTTCATTAGCCATGTCCTCTGCCAACCCTCTTCCCAGCCACGCCCATTCTCAGTCATGCCCTGTCTTAGCCACACCCCCATGCTCCAGACACTCCCCTTCATCAGCCACGCCCCTTCATTAGCCATGTCCTCTGCCAACCCTCTTCTCAGCCACGCCCATTCTCAGCCATGCCCTGTCTTAGCCACACCCCCATGCTCCAGACACTCCCTCCATCAGCCATGCCCCTGCCCACAGCTCTTGCCCAAGCACCCTGCTGGGGGTATCCAGGTTGCTCCTCCTGTAGTCAATCGTTGCTGGAAACAAATTCTGTTCCAGAGAGTCCAACCATGTCCCTTTCCTGTGAGGGAATGCCTGCCGCTGACCTGAGCAGCTCTTCTCTGCAGTTGCATGGTGGGTCCATTTCAGTGTCCCGTGAATCAGGGGGAAACACTGATGTTCCAAGAGTTAGATTTTCGGAACAAAAGATGAGGGTCCACAAGTAAATCCAGTATAGTTCCAAGGCCAAGATATCAAGGAACACAGAAGGACACGCGTGTGCTTTTTAAATGGCCACAGAGCAACTGATTATAGGACTTGGCCTTATTATTCTAAATAATTGGCAGTTAATGGACTTTGTTAGACTCCATTAGACAGTGGTATAAAAACTATCTATTCTGTATGCCTTTGCTCATTTGACCAATTATATCCTGAGAGTAGACACTAGGCAGCTGAATTGCTGGGGAAAATAGGTTTTACATTTTAAATGTGAATCCATCTCGATTAACAATCCTTGAGAAATGGTCATATCAAATTATACATGTTGCAGCACTAGTATGCCATTCTTTTAATCCTGCTCAATATTATGCATTACTTAACCTTTGATTTAACCATCTAATGAGAGGCAAAATATTGCTGTTTAATTTAGTTTTCTAGGTTTAGTAACAAAATTGAACTTTTCATATGCTTGTAGGTGATTTTTAAGTATTTTATACATTTCTTGCAACTAATCTTTACTTAAGTTTATGTTGAGGGATTCCTATTTCCCTTGGTAGCTTTTAGAAATTATTTGAACTATATGAATACATTTATACCATAATGATGTTTCTGTTTCTATTTAAATATCATTGTGGGTGTGTTTTATCATAGGGCGTTCAATATGTGAAACTGATTGCTCTTGTAATTTTGTTTCTCTCATTTCCTCTGCGTTTTTCTTGTCTCTGACACATGTGCAAGTGTTATCTCTAGCCCAGAACAGAGCCTCCCCCTTCACACAGTTGCCAGTTCCCTGACTAATCTGGTTGCCCCCTGGTTTGGCTTTTGTAAGGAGACAGGATGATTCACACCTCTGCACTGTTCCCCTCCATGGAAGAATGAACCCTGCTGATCTCAACCCCAGTGGCCCCTTGATTTGGGAAGCCCAGCTCAGGGTCTGGTTCTGTGCCTGCTGATCCCCTCCTCCTCCCCAGAGCCCTGCCTGCCTGAGTGTTGTTGGGCATTTCCCAAGGCTGGCTCTGATGGAGACAGTCCCTCGTTTCCAAGACCATCAGAGAGGATCAGTGTGGGATGACAAGACCTAGCCAGCTTTGGATATTTGCTGTTTAAGCTACTTATAGTTCAATCTATTTACATGTCTTTAAGCCACAGTTCATGCTAAAGAGATCTCTTTTTGCATAAACACTAATAGAGGGTGTGGCAGTTACAGGAGTCATTTTGACTCTGAATAACTCTTGGAATATTATTATGATCTCTACTATGATTTCAATGCTGTCTAGATTGGGCACAATTCCTCTTAAACCCACTGGTCCCAGCACGGGACACTTAGAATTTACCAGGAGACCACCATGCTGATATAAGATATAAGAGATCATCTCTTATATTCTCTTGTTATATAAGAATATAAGAGATGATATTTTATATAAGAATATAAGAGATAATATCAGAGGAAGGGACTAGGCCTGGCATTATCATTTGTTTAGGCCCTGGCATCATTTGGCATTATCATTTGTTTGATATAAGAGATAATTTATATTTAATCCCTGACCAGATTAGTCAGGGAACTGCAACTGTGTGAAGGAGGAGGCTTCTGTCCTGGACTAGAGATAACACTTGCACATGTGTCAGAGAGACAAGAAAACACAGAGGAAATGAGAGAAGCAGAATTACAAGAACAATCAACTTCACATATTGAATGCCCTATGATAAACACACCCACAATGATATTTAAATAGAAACAGAAACATCATTATGATATAAATGTATTCATATAGTTCAAATTCATATAGTTCAAAGACTCACAGACATGTGGCAGAGCTGCTACTGGCTCTCCCTGTGCCCAGCCCTCACGAGGCTCTCAGGAGGGATGGCAGTTTTTTGCCCCTGGCCCGCCACCCCAGCAGAGCCTCGCAACAAGCCAGACGATCCCCACTCCATGAGCCTCCATTTTCCACAGCCAGACTTCCCTCTCGTCAGAACTCCACCCAGCAGACCAGCCTATCACAGCCCTGCTCACGCACAGCCACTTGCAGCCGTAGCGATTCATCAATAAATACTTGATTTAGAGATGACTAAAAAGTATGCTACCTGCGGCAGAGCCTGGCAAGCTACCCGTGTCGTATTTGATATGCCAGATACCAGTAACAATTTTAGACCTCATTCCCATGATTTGATGGAATGGTTTGAGGCTCTTTATGTTCCTGGAGCAAGCAGGTGCCCTTGGGCTCTACTAGCATGAGACAGAACATATGGAGATGTTACTGGAGCAAATTGATGATGAGCGAGAAGACAGTGATACAGTGATCATGTATCACTGTATCACTGTCTTCCCGTTTATCTTCGATTTGTTCAAGCGGGCACCAGTAACATCTCCATATGACCTGTCTCATGCAAGTAGAGCCCAAGGGCACCTGCTTGCTCCAGGAACATAAAGAGCCTCAAACCATTCCATCAGGTCATGGGAATGAGGTCTATAATTGTTACTGGTATCTGGCATATCAAATACGACTGGTAGCTTGCCAGGCTCTGCCGGGAGCATACTGTTGTCATCTCAAAATCCAGCATTTATTGATGAACCACACAGCCACAAGCAGCTGTGTGAGCCAGGCTGTGATAGGCTGGTCTGCTGGATGGAGTTCTGACGAGGAAGAAGTCCAGATGTGGAAAATGGAGGTCCTCATGGGTGGGGGGGTCGCCTGGCTTGTTGTGAGGCTCTGCTGGGGTGATGGACCAGGGCTAGAACCTGCCATCCCTCCCGGGCACCTCATGAGCAGCTGGGCACAGTGAGAGTCAGTAGCAGCTCTGCCTCGGTCTGTCTCTGGATCAGCATACATGGGCCGGATTAAAAAAGACTGCGGCAGGGTGGATCTCGATGAGCCAGGCTGTGATAGGCTGGTTTGCTGGGTGGAGTTCTGACAACTCCACCCAGCAGATACAGTGATACAGTGATAGTTCAAATAATTAATAATTAACTTCTACACCTAAAAGCTGAATCCCTTGATCTTTCTTAACACAACCCACCCTAAAGAAAGAATTCTGGCTTTTGGGTATATAAAGGGACTGATGAGGAAAATCCATCAATTTTGGGGGGAAGATCTGGAACTGAGTGCATGGTCAGAGGTGTGACCAAGTGCTAGAGGTCTGGGGAATCCCATTATCATGGATTGTAGTAGCAGAGCTTGTTTGATTATTGTAATTAGTAAAGGTTTTTGGAACTGAGATGAACTCATGATTTGTCCTTCTGATGTCAGTCCTTGAGATAAAAAGGAATGTTCCGATACTGTTGGGGACTCCTGTGACTCTCTCACAGGTCAATGTAGCCTGGGGGAAGCTTCACTCTCCTAGGGAGGCTCTGGAAGGTCCAGGGCCATGGGCAGGAGCAGTGGTGGCATCTGAGCTGATGGGGGAAGAGAGTAAGGGGGAGATAGGGGGAGAGAGGGGGAGAGAGAGGGGGAGAGAGAGAGAGGGAGAGAGAGGGGAGAGGAAGAAAGAGGGAAAGAGAGGGAGAAAGAGGGAGGGAGAGAGAAAGGGAGAGAGAAAAGGAAAGAGGGAGAGAGGGAGAGTGCGAGAGCGAGAGAAAGAGAAGAGAGAGCAAGAGAGAGAGAGAGCACACGAGAGGGTCTTTCAGCCTTTCAGCCGTTTCATCAATTCCGTGGTAACCTGATTTATCCAGCTCCAGGCCTGTCCCCCCTGCGTTTCCTCTATCAAGTCTGTCACAAATCAGTCCCCTGCAAGTCGTATTGGAAAAGCAATATGTGTGATTGAGATATTATTAACCACAAAGCATGTCCTGGTCCCAGAGCTGTTAGATTCTGATTGATAAAATTTAATATTTGGAGGGGAGAAAAAGGACGATTTTTCCCGAGGCCTTTATTCGTGGTGTGGTGCAGTTCCTTCTATCTCCTCTGCCCTGCCCCGGCAGGATGACGGAGCACCCATAAATTACCGAGTGCAATATCCAGATGTCCGGATGATTTTTTGGTGCAGCCGCTGCCCCTGAGTGGGTGAGAGGAAAGATAGTTGAAGTTCTGGAAGAAGTGTCAAAGCTTAGCAATAAAATAAGGATTTCATTGAACAGAAACTAATGAAATCATGCAATTTATTTCCCTCTCACTGCTGGAATGCAGGTAAATCTTGCTCCCCGTCCCAGTCACTGAGCTATGTGGGCAGGGCCAAGCCTGGGGCTCAGGTTCTGTGTGAGGGATTGTAAGATGCCTCATAAATACCCCGAAGAAGAGTGGGGCTGTGCCTGTTCTTTCTCTCCAGTCCTTTCTCTCCAGTGAAAGAATTTCCCTTTGTTGGGACTCAGAGCTGTTCGTGCCAACTTTCTTCCCGTTCTCCCAGGAGATCCAGCCCAGGGCTAGGCCCAAGCTCCTCCTGCTACTTCCCAGGACCGGCCACCCAAGGCTACAGCCTCCTCAGATTCTGGTGGGGTCTCGGGACATGAGGGGAGTTGAGGGCCCAGGTTCGGTGTCCTACAACAAGACCCACAGACTGCAGAGGCAGAAGGCAGGTGTCAGCCCCAAAGCAAAGGAGTGAGAAGGGCGTCTCTATCCACACCCTGTTTCCCACACCATACCTCTGTCTCTGTTGCTCTGCAGAGGAAGGCAAGAACCACGCAGACCCATTCTAGGATGATGTTTCTGTTGAGACTCAAGGCCTATGACCTTGTCGCTTCCTGCTGGCTTGCATGGGAGGCCGGCATCCTTTTGGGAGAGCTCCAGGAAGCTCCCGTCAGAGAAACTGTCCTTGGGTTCCACAGGGAGTAACATGGCAGAAGCACCCGAGATCTGGGAAGCCCAGTGTGCAGGGGTGGGGCCCGAGGGCAGCAGGAGACCAGACACAAGGTTGGACCTAAGCCCAGAGGTGCATTTGAGGAAGACACCCTGGGCATTGGCCACGTCATCCTTCCAGGTTCTCTGCAGTCTCTGGACATGTCCATGTTGTACTGACACACCAAAAGTCAGCCCATGCATGGCCCATGTGACTGCATGTGGACAGCTTCACATGTGTGCTGGTTCTGACAAGGAAGATTGTGGGCGCAGTAAATTTCTCTGCGCTGGTCAGAGTCAAGGCATCACACTGCCACGATCTCACCCAAAAAAGAATCGAGATGGGATTTCAACACGTGTTTTCTAGAGCCCTGGGTGTAACTGGGTGTAAGTGTTCCTGTCCCTTGCCCTGCAGGGCACAGAGAGCTGGTTCCTGGGCATAGCACTTGCCCGTGTCTTTGGAGCTGCAGTTCTCTGAAAGCGCCCACAGCCCAGCTGCTCTTCCAAAGCGCTGTATGTTCAGGCCTATTCCCTGACTGTGTGGCCGTGACACCGAGCCACATGCATTTCCAAAGGCTGCAGGGGAGCCATGGCTTGGCCTACAGAGAGTGCAGATGGAGGGTCTGGAGTGCCCCCTATAGGACTCCACAGGGTGCTTAGGAAAGAGGCCATGCCCGAGATCCCTGTTCTGAGCCCCTTGTCTCCAGAGAGGGCCCTTAGCTCCTCTGCAGGGGTCGCAGCTCCCCAAAGCTTGGCTGTAGGCTTGTGGGATTGCCCTGAGTTTCAGCTCATCTCCGCATTGTGCAAGGCATTTGGCATAGGAGACGGTGGCTGCAGGAAAACTCCTGCATCCCCGGGTACCTCAGCTGACAGTTCCCTGGAAGAACAGGAATGGAGACATTTGTCTCCACATGACAAAGGGATAACAGGAAACCAGCTGTTCCAGGTGACAGAAATCTCCAACATCTCTTGGTTTCTCTTGACGGGGAGAGTGAGTGTATGTGGTCAGGGTTCCCAGCTGCATTTTCATTTCTGGGGACTCTTGTGAAGTCCCCAGCGAGGACACACTTTAAGTTCCTCCATTGAGCCCAGCCTCTGAGAAGCAAAAGAGAGTGGAAGACTGACAGGGTGGGGGAGAAACCACCCGGCGGACCGGGCACACTCCAATGGACAGAATGCACCATGTTCAGCTTCGAGGGTACGTTATGCGCAGGATGATGGGGGGGAGAGAGCAGGCCTGGGGCTCAGAAGGCTGCTTGGCTGCCAGAGGCCGGGTGGGGCCCTGGTTGCCTGTTGGACTCCCCTCTTCCCCCATGGACTCTTGCGGTCAGGGATGTGAGCAGAGAGAAGATGGGGCACTCGACCCCATGGCCGGGAGTGTGGGGAGGGAACTGCAGGCCGCGTGGCACTGTGGCACCCCTAATCCAATGCGGTGCTAGCCCAGCCCATGGTACAGCCTGCACAGTGGTTCCTCAGAGAAGTCCCCAGAGACTCAATGAATTCTTTAAACTCTGTCAGAGTTCTGCTGTTCCCGCCTCTGCTTGACTGAGCCCCGACCCCATCCCAGGCACGGCCCTTCGGCCTTAAGGGCTGCACCTTCCTGGGCTCTTTCCTGTCTGCAGGCCTGCCAAGGTCTTTGATCTGTGCCCTGAGTCCTTCCTGTTTCACCTTCAACATAGTGTGTGCCCTGAGCTGACCCAGCCCTGCACTGACCCAGTCCTGCCCTCACCCAGCCCTGCCCTCACCCAGCCCTGCACTGACCCAGACCTTGAATTGATTGATTCTCCCTTTCCATGCTCCCTCCCCCGCCCTACACACACACATTCAGCTCAGGGATCAGCTTTCCCATTGTGTTGCTTGCTGCCTTGCTGTGTCTTTTTTATGACCCACATATGAGAGAGATCATTCTAGATGAATTATGCCCCACATATGAGAGTGATCATTCTAGATTTGTTCTCTGACATTACTCACATGATATCACCAACTTCTTTCCAGGTGGTGGCCAGTTCAATGTTGTCGCTCTTGCTTAGAGCTGTGTAGGACTCCATTGGGTTTTTATATCATAGTGTGTTGATTTATTCACCCATGACTGGATCTTTAGTTTGTTGCCATCTCTTGGCTACTGTGCTCAGTACTTAAATGAACACAGCTGTGCATGTATCCTTGTGAATGAATGTTTTTAGTGGTTTTTTGGTGTGGTTTGGCTTATATTCAATATATGTATTGGTATTGGGATGGCAAATACCATCCCAATAGAGCTTTGGAAGAAGCCATAGGAACCCCCGCACCATGATGGCAGCCATTTTGAACATCCGGACTCTATAGCTCATCAGAGTTCCCTACTCAAGAGAAAGCAGATCTCAAGCCTGACTCATCAGAGTGCCACCCTATAGAGAAGCCTATTTCAAGCCCAGGTATGCTTGAACCAGAGACACAGATACATGGAAGAGAGCTGCTACTGGCTTTCCCAGTTCATCAGTAAATGAATGAACTGAGAGCCTACCTACTGAGAGTACCCCACTCACACGGTAGAGCCTGGCAAACTACCCGTGTCATATTCAATATGCCAAGAACAATAACGATGATGAAACTCATTCCCATGACCTGAACCAATGGTTTGAGGCTTTTGGTGTTCCTGTAGTGAGCAGATACCCTAGGGCTACTCTAGCACATGACAGGAATAAATGGAGATGTTAATGGTGCCCACTCAAGCAAATTAATGAACAACAGGAAGACAAATGACATGTATTGGTATCTCTGGGTTGTATTGTAGCTTTATTACTATTTTTGAGGTAGCTTTCCATATTGCTTCCACTGAGTCTGAACCAGAGAATAGTCAGTCCACCAACAATGGGTGTTGATGCTCTCTTACCACAACTTGCCAACACGGCTCTGTCCAGACTTTTATATATGTGCTTTTCTCACTGATGTGAGATGACACTTCAATGTTATTTTGACTTGCATTTTTGTAATCATGAGGGGTGATGAGCACTTTGTCATATGCCCATTGGCCATTTATCTTGTTTGGGGAGTGTCTGTTCTTCTATGCCTCATTTTTGGATGAAGTTTCTAGACTCTCTGGACTCTTGAGTTTTGTTATTACTTTATAGAACTTGGATGTCAGCCGTTGATATGATATATTGTGTACAAATATTTCCTCCCATTCAGTCAGATATCTTATTAAAGTGAGTTTCACCATGCAGATGTTTTTGAATTTGTCCCATTTGTTTATTTTGTTGTTGTTGTTGCCTTTACCTCTGTTAGCCGCCCTGTGGAAGACCCTGCAGTCCGTTTCCTACAGCGTTCTTCCAAGGCTTCCTGGGATTTATTTTATCAATTATATCCAATCTTGAGGTCTTTAATCCACTTTGACTTTACTTTTTATGAAAGAGGTAAGGTATTGTTCTAATTTCATTTATTTACACATGACCATCCAGTTTTCCCAACACCATCTGCTGAAGACGTTTTCTTTGTTCCACTTTGTATATTCAGCTTCTTTGTTGTAGTCCATAAATCTACGGGAAGTTTAACTCAAGATTCTGATTTCTGTTCTAATAGTCTTGAGGTCTATCTTCATCCTGGAACTGTGTGATTGTGATTATCACAGCTTTGTGGTATAGCTCAGAGTTGAGGCAGTGATGACTCTGATCTTTTGTTTTTGTCGATGCTTTGACTAATCAGGGGGCTTTTGGTTTCATAATTTTGAAAAAAAAGTTATTGGAATTTTAATGGGTGTTGCACTGAATCTGTATAGTACATTGGGTGGGAAGGTCTTATTTTTACTAATGTTGACACTTGCAATCCATGAAGAGAGACTGTCCTTCCGTTTCCTGGTGTCTCTTCTACTTGTCTTATCAGTGATTTAGATTTTTCCCTGTGTGATATGTCCCCTTCCTGGGTATGAAGAAATAGTTCAGTGGGTACCAACATGTGACGAAATCAGGCTCAATCTCCTGCTCCCCAGGTGGTCTCCCAAGTCTGGCAGGAGAGCCAGCAGTAAGCCCCAAGCATTCACAGGTATGGCCCCAAAGAAATAAACAAAAAGCTTTCATTTCCCTCTCTTCCTAGCTATTTGATATTTGGGGACACCGTTTTGAAAGGTCCAGTCTTTTTTCCCCTGTATTTTGTTTTGGGAACACATCAGCTGAGCTCAGAGTTTATCCCTGGCTCTACACTCAAGTATGACTCCTGGCAGTGCTCAGAGAACTATAGGGGATCACTGTCTCCCCGTTCATCATCGAT
Organism: Cryptotis parvus; assembly: GCA_021461705.1. Classification (NCBI taxonomy): domain Eukaryota; kingdom Metazoa; phylum Chordata; class Mammalia; order Eulipotyphla; family Soricidae; genus Cryptotis; species Cryptotis parvus. Next base: position 71,906 of record JAJIBD010024580.1, on the reverse strand, counting down.
TTGCTTGAGCGGACACCAGTAACGTCTCCTTATGACCTGTCTCATTCAAGTAGAGCCCAAGGGCACCTGCTTGCTCCAGGAACATAAAGAGCCTCAAACCATTCCATCAGGTCATGGGAATGAGGTCTATAATTGTTACTGGTATCTGGCATATGAAATACAACACGGGTAGCTTGCCAGGCTCTGCCGTGCGGGTAGCATACTATAGGGGATGCCGTGGATTAAACCCAGGTCAGCCGTGTGCAAGGTAAGCACACTTCCTGCTGTACTATCATTCTGGCAAAAGAGGGATAATCACTTTGATTTTTTATTTCAGCTCATTATTTTTGTACAGGGATACTAAAATTTTTTGTGCATTAATTTTATAACCTGCCCGCCACCTTATTGTATTGAATTATTGTTTCAGAAAAATTTTGATGGGGTATTTAGGGTTTTCATGTGTGTAATTATGTCATTCAAAAATAGTGATAGTTTGACTTCTTTGTCTCTAATTTGGATCCCTTTGATATGTTTTTCTTGTCTGACTGCTCTGACAAGAACTTTTAAAACTAGCTGGTAAGAGCGGTGACAATGGTCCTCCTTGCCTTATTGCTGATCTCTCTAGGGAGAGGCTGTCTGTTTTCCATCACTAACTCTGGCGGTTTGTTGTAGTTGCCCGTTACTGTACTGAGAGATATGTTCCTTCTATCCCTATTTTTATGAGGCTTCTTCTTTTTAATCCCCAATCAGTATTTGCTCTTGTCAGAAGCCTTTTTCTGTGTCAAGTGATATGACTATGTGATTTTTATGTTTCCTTTTTTATGCCATATATTACATTAATTGATTTGCATATGCTGAACTCTGCTTGTGTTCTGGGATGAAGCCCACATGATCATGGTGTATGATCCTTAGAGTACATTGCTGGATTTTGTTCCTTAGGATTTTGTCGAGGCTCTTTGCACAGATGTTTATTAAGGTATTGGTCTGTAATTTTCTTTTAAGTGGTGTCTCTGTTTTAGGACTCAATGTGATAGTGACTTCATAAACACTGTTTGGGAAGATTCCTCTTTGCTCAATATTTTGGAAGAGATTAAGGATTATGAGTACTAAGTCTTCTTTGGAATTTTGGTAGAACTCACTAGTGAATCCATCTAAACTTGGACTTTTGTTCTTGAGGAGAGCCTTGGTTACTGTTTTAACTAATTTACTTGAGACTGTTCTATTCTTGGCAGAGACTAGAAAATCGTTTGCCAAGGCATTGAAAATCAGATGGGCTGGACAGGTAATGCGATTTGGAGACAACCACTGGACTAGAGCTGTTACCGATAGGATCCCACGGGATGTCAAAAGATCACGTGGCCACCCACCTACAAGATAGTCAGACTTCTTCGTTAAGACCCTGAACAAACGGTTGAGGTTCTTTGTATTCCTGAAGCAACTAGATGCCATTGGGCTACACTGGGATGTGATAGCGTCAGATGGAAATATTACTGGTGCCCGCTTGAGCAAATCGATGAATAATGGGATGACAAGTGATCAAATGATCTATTCTATTCACACTTTATGTTTTCTCTTGGTTTTAATTCTGGGAGTTCATATGATTTTTAAGAAATCATTTCTTTCGGGGTTTTGAGCTTGGTGGCCTAAGGCTGTTCAAAGTTGCCTCTTATAATTTCTGTGTGTGTGTTTCTGAGTGTCTGTTGTAATTTTATACCTGTCATTTCTGATCACTATCCTCCCGATCATCTATTTGCTTGAGCAGGCACCAGTAATATCTCCATATGACCTGTCTCATGCTAGTAGAGCCCAAGGGCATCTGCTCGCTCTAGGAACATAAAGAGCCTCAAACCATTATATTAGGTCATGGAAATGAACTAATATAATTGTTATTGGTATTTGGCATATCAAATACTACACGGGCAGCTTGCCAGGCTTGTCGTGCAGGTGGCATACCCTTGTAGTCACCTGTAAATATAGCGTTTAGAGATGAAACACGCGGCCGCAGCGGCTGCCCAAGATGGGCTGTGATAGGCTGTCGCTGAGTGGAGTTCTGATGAGAGGGAAGTCTGGATGTGGAAAATGGCAACCCGATGGAGTGGGGGAGTCATCTTGCTTGTTGTGTGGCTCTGCTGGGGTGGCGGGCCAGGGCTAGAACCTACCATACCTCCTGGGTGCCTCGTCAAAAAAAAAAATCAGTCTCATTTCTGATACTATTTATTTTAAATCTTTTTTTTCTTAATGATTCTAGCTAAGGGTCTTTCAATCTTCTCTACTTTTCTATTTTACCCGCACTGCAGAGCCTGGCAAGCTACCCTGTCGTATTTGATATGCCAAATACCAGTAACAATTTTAAACCTCATTCCCATGACCTGATGGAATGGTTTGAGGCTCTTTATGTTCCTGCAGCAAGCAGGTGCCCTTGGGCTCTACTGGCATGAGAGAGGACATATGGAGATATTACTGGTGCCCACTCGAGCCAATTGATGATGAACGGGAAGACAGTTATACAGTGATACTACTTTTCTCAAAGAACCAGCTCCAGGTTTTGTTGACACTTTATATTGTTTTCTTGTTTTATATATCATTGATTTCTGCTCTAATCTCCTGCCTTTTATTCACTTTGGGATTCATTTGTTGTTCTTTTTCTAGTTTCTCTGGCTGAAAGGTTAGATTGTTGATTTGGGTTTTTCTTTCTGGTGAGATCTTGAGCAGCTATAAACTTTCCCCTAGAGCCATTTTTACTACGTCCCATAGGTTCTGCTAGTGAGTGTCTTCACTTTTTTTTTCTTTTGGCTTTTTGAGTCACACCCAGTGATGCTCAGGGTTACTTCTGCCTTTGCACTCAGGAATTGCTCCTGGTAGTGCTTAAACCACCATATGGGATGCCAGGGATCAAACTCGGGTCAGCTGCATGCAAGGCAAATACCTCCCCGCTGTGCTGTCTATCCTTATGGTGTCTTCATTCTTGTTTGTCTCAAACGACCATTTTATTACTTGATTTTATCATTGATACAATTGTTCTTTAGTGGTATGTTGTTTAGTTTCCAAATGTTTAATTTTTTCCACTTTCTTTTTTATGATTGATTTCTACTTTGTGGGATGAGAAGATATTTGTTATATTTATACTTGTGTGATGTTGTGGATGTTCTAGTTCTGGCCCCTGCTACTGTATTATCATCAATGTGTTTCCTCAAGTTTCTTAACAATTGCTTAGGAAACTTTACTGCCCTTTCATTCAACACAAGCTTCATTCAACACTTCATGCAGCACAAGCACATATGTGTCCTTGAGCATCAAGTTCTCATGATTTACTGACCCCTTAATCAGACACCTTTTGCTAACTAAAGAAGATAACAAGGGGCTGGAGCAATAGCCCAGTGGGTAGGGTGTTTGCCTTGCATGTGGCCGGCCTACATTGGCCCGGGTTCAATCCCTGGCATCCCATATGGTCCCTCGAGTACCGCCAGGAGTAATTCCTGAGTGCAGAGCCAGGAGAAACCCCTGAGTATTGCTGGGTGTGACCCAAAATAAAAGCACAAGATAAATAAATAAAGAAGATAACAAAAGATAGGAAAGGTAATGTCCTTTCCGATCTTTTGTTATGTTCTTTAGTTTTAAAGCCATTTGGTCTGAAACTGGTGTGACTGGTCCTGCTTTATACTCTCTGCCATTATCCTGTATAATGTCCTTCTGACTATTAACTCTTGCCATGGCAAGCCTGGCAAGCTGCCCTGTTTTATTTGATATGCCAAATACCAGTAACAATTATATTAGTTCATTCCTATGACCTAATATAATGGTTTGAGACTATGTTCCTGGAGCGAATAGATGCCCTTGGGCTCTACTAGCATGAGACAGGACATGTGGAGATATTACTGGTACCCGCTCTAGCAAATAGATGATCAACGGGAGGATAGTGATAGTGATAGTGACCATTAACTCTGAGCCTCTGTCTATCATGGGAGTTTAAGTATGTCTCTTTTAAGCAGAAGAAGGTTCGGTTTTGTTTCATAATCCATCACGCTATCTGTGTCATTGGATGGAGGAGTTAAGCCATTGATATTTAGAGAAATTATTTATATGCACGTTATTGTTTTACCAAGTCTATACATGGAGTTTGGTTGCTTACACGATGGAAATATACATTTTTAGGGAATTTTTATTGAAACACTGTGCCTTACAAAATCATTCATAAATAGAGTTGTTCTGGACAGACAGTGTCTAATTCCATCCTGGTGCGGTGACCCTAGTCTCCCTCCTACCCAAGCCTGCCCCCTTGGCAGGCATAAAACACATTTATTTCTTATTACTTGGTAAATAAAACTTAAAGGATTGCCAAATAGAATCATCAGAAAATAAATCAATAAAAGTCAATTTGTGATGATTAGTTGCTGTATTTTTAACATGTCTTAGTCTAGTAGAGGACATCCATACACACCATTAGTCTTGCAAAACTGGTTTCAAGTTTATGAATTCCCTGAGCTGTTTGTTGCCTGTTCATAAAGTTCTTATAGTCCCATCAAATCTGAATGATAATCTAGCTGGATAGAATACTCCTCTAAGGGGTTATTCATTGAGGTTTTGTACTATATCCTTTCATATTCTTCCGGCTCAGAGTCAGCCCCATTTGATAGATTTCCCATGCATCTTACAGAATTTTATATATAGAGAGAGACAGACATGGGGAAGAGCTGCTACTGACTCTCACTGTGCCCAGCTGCTCATGAGGTGCCCGGGAGGGATGGCAGGTTCTAGCCCTGGCCCACCACCCCAGCAGAGCCTCACAACAAGCCAGACGACCCCCCACTCCATGAGGACCTCCATTTTCCACATCTGGACTTCCTCCTCGTCAGAACTCCACCCAGCAGACCAACCTATCACAGCCCGGCTGCCGCTTGTGGCTGCGCGGTTCATCAATAAATGCTGGATTTTGAGATGACTACAAGAGTATGCTACCCACACGGTAGAGCCTGGCAAGCTACCCGTGTCGTATTTAATATGCCAGATACCAGTAACAATTATAGACCTCATTCCCATGACCTGATGGAATGGTTTGAGGCTCTTTATGTTCCTGGAGCAAGCAGGTTCCCTTGGGCTCTACTTGCATGAGACAGGTCATATGAAGATGTTACTGGTGCCCACTCGAGCAAATCAAAGTTAAACGGGAAGACAGTGATACAGTGATATATATATAAAGAAAAAATATATATATAAGTTCTGATGTCACTGCATCTAGTATTCTATCTCTGTCTTTGAATTATGTCACTTTGAGTATAATGTGTCTTTGAGTTTTCCTAAATGGGTCTATTTTCAGTGGCATCCTTTGGGCCTCTCAGATCTTGGTGCCCAGAATTCTCAACTCTGGGAAGTCCTTATCAATAGTTTTTTAACTGTTGTTTCTTCATCGTACTTGCTTTACTGTTCCTTAGGAATTCCCATGGTCCTTATAGTTTTCCTTTTGAACTCATCCCACAGTTCTCTTGTATGCTGTTCATCTCTTTTTAGTAATTTTCTACCTTCTGCTACCTTCTAGTGGTTTCCTCCTTTTCATCTTAGAGCTCCTTGATCTTTTGCTCAGCTTCTGTTATTTTACTGTTCAGAGCTTCTATTTACATTTTTATATCATCTACCATGTTCTTCATTTCCATCATTTCCTACTGTAGTGTTTTATTTTTGTTTTTGTTTTTACTTTCCTACATTTTGTACTTTGCTGACTACCTGTGCTATCATTCCTTTGAACTCATTGACCAGCCTCATTATATTGTCAGCAAATACACTGCCTGGGGAGTTACCAGTGGGTTTACATCTTTGATGATACTGCTTTTGCTCCCTGAGCTTGGTGGGTTCTGCCTGTTTTCCCCCATTGTTGTTTAGTGTTCTTGCTAGATGGGGCTAAGTACTTGTATTAACTTACCCCCCCCACCAGAAGTCGCTGCTGGATTTAATTTGAGGCTGCTCTCTGTCTTCTCTGCCCATCCTCACAGCATGGCAGGAAGAATAACTGTGATTTGTTGAGTATGTGGTCACGCACCTTAGGAGCTGGGGTATGGACTTTTAATATGCTGCAGGTCTTGTGTGGAGGCTTCTGGGATCCTCTGGGAGGGAGAGAATATGCCTCCTATTGTGGACTAGGCCACCTGGAGGGCAGAGCAGCAGCACGGGAGGTTGGGGATGTCACCATTTTGCAGGTGGCCTTTCAGTGATCTTGCCAGAGCTAGATTAGTCTCCACATGTGTCCTCACTTCTGTTTGTTTGAGAATGTTTTTATCCTTTCTATTCTGAATGACAGTCTTGCTGAGCAGAGGGTCCTTGGTTGAAAATTCTTTGCATTCAATACTTTGTATATGCTGCCCGTTCTTTTCTTGCTTGTAGAGTTTCTCTAGAGAAGGCCACTGTGAGTCTGACATATGATCCTTCTATGTGGGTTTTATTTGTGCCCTTCAGCTGTAAGGGGTCTGTCTCTGTATTTTGCTCTTGCCACTTTGATTACAGAATGATGTGATGTAGCTTTTGGGGTGAGTGGGCTGATACTCAGCCTCCTATACCTGTGTATTGTATATACCTATACCTACTGTATTGTCATCAACGTGTTTCCTCAAGTCTCTTAACAATTGCTTAGGAAACTTTACTGACCTTTTATTAAACACTTCATGCAGCACAAGCACATATGTGTCCTTGAGCATCAAGTTCTCATGATTTACTGACACCTTAATCAGACACCTTTTGCTAACTAAAGAAGATAACAAAAGATTGGAAAGTAAATGTCCTGACTTCATCTTGTGTAGCTTCACCCCATTATCCCTCCACTAGTTTTTCTTCTTTTCTTCTCTTCTCCTTCTGGGACTCCTATGATTCTGAAGCTGTTCCTCTTGGCATTTTCACCAATTTCCTTTATTTTTTCTTCCCTTTCTTTCAATCTCTTTTCTATCTTTCTTCTTAGTGGATCTGTTTACTTTATCTTTTGGATGTACTGATTTTTTTTTTAGTTTTATGCATATTGCATCTAAGACTCACTACTATGTTTCTTAGGTTCTGTTACTTCTGTTTGGATGATTTCTTTCATCTTTTTCATCAGCTTCTCTTCCGGTTTAAAGATTTTCTGCTCATTTCAGATTGTTGAGCACTGCTATGACTGTTGGCCGAAAAGACTTCTCCCAGCAGATGACAGAGGACTGATGTCACTGGGGATGCAGCCTGGTGTCCCTGACTGCTGTTGGCATCTGTATTTTTCTATTTCCTCATTACCACTTGTATGTTACATTCACCATCAGCAAGGGATTGACCAGTTGGTACATTTTGTGTCAAGATGATATTCTGGGGCTGGTGTTGGGTGTGGGCAGGTCCATAAGATCTCGAGACTTTTTGCTCCCAAAGCAAATGTGCCTGGGTACTAGCAGAGTGTAGTTAGTACTGAGCTGTGGGGTTTGAGGTGACTAGAGTAGCTAACCACACAGTCTCAGAGCCAAATTTAAGTTACTGAAATTCCTTCCAGCCTGCACCAGAGTAGGGCACTATTCTGAGGTACTGGAGCCCAGGACAACTGGGCAGAGATGGGCTGCTGCCAACAGATACCCAGGAATGGTGTCTGGGAGTGTTTTGACTCTGAAGGCTGCATATTAGAGCTGCCCCAAGTTGATGCTACTTGACTCCTCAGCCATCTCAGTAGTGAGCCCCCTGTCTCCAAGTCATCTCAGTAGTGAACCACCACCCCTGGTGGTGTATGTCCAGCCTCTGGCCTGGGCACCACACCTCACTGGAGATAAGCTGACTGTGTTCTCAAGGCTCTATGTGAGCTAGAACCAGAGAAAAGGGAACAGACTTTCACCAGTACCTCAGCGATTCCCAACCTAGACCCTCTGACCCGGATCCATGTGGAAATGACACAGAAATCCACAGATTAGCACCAAGTCCTGTTCTAAGTCGGCCCATGCCTGGTGCAAGTGCTGGCAAGGAGGCTCAGTGATAGATGTGAGATTCCAGGATGAAGTGAGATCCCAGGATGAAGTGAGGTCCCAGGATGAAGTGAGGTCCCAGGATGAAGTGAGGTCCCAGGATGGACATGAGGTCCCAGGATGGACATTAGGTTCTAGGATGAAAGCGAAGTTCCAGGATAAATATGAGGTTCCAGGATGGACATGAGTTTTCATGATGGACATTAGGTTGTGAATGGATAAGAGACTTCATGATAGATGTGAGGCTCCAAATGAACATGTATTAATGTGAATGATGTGCGACTACATGGCGGACACTTTTTCTTGACGGACATGACACTTCATGCTTGGTCACAACCTGAAGGAGAGTGCTGGTGGTCAGGCTGAATGAGTCTGAGCAAGTCCTTGCCGGGGTTGAGAGAGAGGAGAGTGCGGATACTTGGAACTCTGGCCATGAGAGGGCAGATGTTCAGGACTCTGACTGTGTCAGTGAACTGATCCCTACCAATCTGCTCTTTCTAAGTGTTTTTATGTTCTTTTCCCCATAAAGGAAGTGGCTCTCACATGCTCTTTTTCTCTCTGCAGACATCGAGGACTTCAAAACCCAAAGCCGTAGCACCGTGTTCGTCCGCGAGGGGCAGGGTGTGGTGCTGTTCTGTGGACCGCCACCGCATGTTGGAGGTAGGTGGGGGCCAGGGTGTCCTGGGAAACAAGGTCTGAGGCAAGTCGACCAGCAGGTGACATCATGGGGACACCCATCCTGTCCACCTATCCCAGGTAGCCCAAGGCCTTCTGTACCCCAGAGGCTTGATGAAAGGATCAGGAACTTGTGAGTGTGGCCTCGTCTCCTGCACAGCCCCAGGAAGGGGAGTGAGGCTGTGGCTTGTGGCTCTAAGTCCGTGGCTGTACCCCAGAGGGCCCTGGGCTCCTGGCTGCTTGTCAGTGTCCTCCTGGGGCAAGGAATGCTGAGCCAGGGGGAGCAGTGGCACCCCGATGGTGGAGCGAGATGCCACTCAGCCCCAGAGGATAAGCATAGGACACACAGGTCCATCTGTCTGTGCAGAGCACCTGCCTGATGGCCACCCAGCCTGCCTTGCATCCCTGGGTCAGTTGCCCCTGCGCTGAGACTCCTCCAGACCTGCATGAGTGTGGAGGAAACGTAGACTCTCAGCGGACTCCCCACAGCCAGGCCAGATTGAGGGCACAGTGGGATCAGCCCACCCACATTCCCCGTTAGCCACATTCCCCTGACCTCACAGACCCACTGACAAGCCCTCAGCACAGAGCTGACCCTTCGCACTTCCCACCTTAGAAATCCTCACAGGGGCCCAAGCTATAGAATAGCAGGGAGGGGTTTGCCTTTCACACAGCTGACCTGGATTCCATCCGCAGCATCCCATATGGTCCCCGAGCACCACCAGGAGTATTTCCTGAGTACAGAGCCAGGAGTAACCCCTTAGCATCACCGGGTATGACTCAAAAAGCAAAAAATTAAAATAGAAAGAAATCCTCCTGCTCTTCCAACAGAGACTGGTTCTGCTGGAACCAGGGCCCCATGCTCTGCTAGTCTCATGTGGGGCTTCCTCAGCAGATCCAGGGCTCAGGACCCACATCCCACCAGAGATCAAACTGGGAAATCCCGATATACACAGAGCCTCTGGGCCTCCCTCTGGCTCTGGAGTAGCACAGAGGACAAGGCCAAAGGGAGAGGATGTATGGGTCCCACAGGATGGAGGACCAGCCCTGGGCCACCCCTGACCCCTGGAGGTTGTGGTTTCCGTACTGCAGAGCTGAATTCTGAAAATGCACCTAATGTTAGTCTGTTTGATGATATTTAATATTCCCATTGTAAGCCAACTGTTACTTACTAGCTTTGTGTCTCGGAAACATTCTTATTTTAAAGTGAAGTGTAGATGAAAAGGGCACGATTAGAAGGTAATGAATTCTATAGGCCAAGGAATCACAGAATGAGCACGGTGCATCCCTCTGAAGTGTCGGGCGACTCAGGCTTTGCACTGCATCCTTCTGAAGTGTTGGGGTGACCCACAGGCCTGCAGTGCTGAGCATCTTCCCAATCATGAGCAGTGCCAGTGTGTTAGCCCGGAACATTCTCTTCCGGTTCTGGAACTTCAGATCCTGGGATTGTCAGCTGGCACTGGGTCTAGTCACTTTCTGCTCCAATGCTGGTTGAAGATCTAAATCACAAGAAAAGATCATTTTCCACTTGTTTACAAAGGGAGAAGAGAAGAGTGAATGTTAGTCAGTGAGGAAGTCACTGGCTTAAGAAACAAAACAGCCACAGGTGGGAAGTGACCCCAAGCTGCTGTCCTAGAGCCTTAGGTAGGGGCCAGTCCCAGCTTCTTCTCTCCTTCTCTCCCGAGAGAAGGAGAGAAGCAGGGCTGGGCTGGGCCTTATGTTGGAGGCCGGCCTTTGGCATGGTGGTGCATCCCACCGTCTCCGGCGTGCTCACGGGGCTCATGTGCACATGCTCTACCCATGGCAGGAAGGGCCCCCTGTGGCTCTCCCATCTTATCCCTTCACCCCTCAGTGCCCTCCTGAGGTCCCTTTCACTAGCCCCTGTCACTCACTCTCTGGGGGCATTGACTATCCCAGCAGGAGATCTGTCATGATTGATGGCCCTCACCAGTTCTGTGAGGATCTGCCATGATTAATGGTTATCACCTTCTCTGTGGGGTTTGCCTTGGCTGATGTCCATCACTAGTCCTGTGGGGATCTGCCATAATTGATGGCTGTCACATATCTTTGGAGTCTGCCATAATTGATGGCCATCACCATCCCTGCTGGGATCCATCATGATTTACGGCCCTCACCATCCCTATGTTGGTTTGCCATGATTGGCCATCACCAATCCTCAGGTATTCTGTTATGATTATGTTCATCACCAATCCTGTGTGGGTCTGCCATGATTGATGGTTTCACCTGTGGTGGTCTGTCATGATTGATGGCTGTCAACATCCTTGTGGGAGTCTGTCATGATTTATGGACCTCACTGTCCCTGTGAAGTCTTCCATAATTAATCACTGTTGCCCTCTGTGAGGGTCTTCCATGATTGATAGTCATCACCATCCTTGTGGAGGTTTGTCATGGTGTATGTCCATCACCAACTCTGTAGAGATCTTCCATGATTGATGGCCATCACCAGTCCTGTGGGGGTCTGCCATGATTAATGTCCATCACCAGTCCTGTGGGGGTCTGCCACAATTGATGGCCATTACCAGCCCTCTATAGGAACAGCCTTACCTGTTTCCCAGTAAAGCAGTGTTTGGCCTTAGAGCCCTCAGTCCTGTGCTTGTGAAAACCAGACTTGGAGCTTTGTCTGGGGAACTGTCCCAGCCTACTCCAGATCAGCTTTGAGGTTTTGGCTCTGGAAGCTGCTCCTGGGGCAGTAGGAAGATGAGGCCGAGATTATGCAGTCATGTCCGGATCTGGGCTCACGTCAACAAGAAGCTGGAGAGTGACCACAGAGACATGCAGGTGAACATCCTCTAAGGAGGACAGTGTCCATCTCTTCTGTCCCTGCATGAGCCCTGTGCTGGAACTGTGGTCATGATAAACCCTGTTGGGCAGTGAGTGGTGATCTGGCCCCTGGGAGCTTCAGGGTCATGAGAGACAGTGGCCTGCTGGGGTTATGAGAAGCTTGTTGACCACATCTGCCAACTGCACATCTGCCAAACCCTGACTTGTACTCAGGCACCACCACTCATGGCCACTTGCCCAGGGTGCTGTGCATCTAGGGAAAGCAAAGCTATGAGGCCTTAGTACCCATAATCTTGTGACAATGCTGCCCCTGTGGAAGACAGATGAACTACAAACCTCTTTGGAACCATGGGGTTTGGGGTTGGGCCTGGGTGTCACTGCTGTCTTCAGGGAACAGGGAGGGCCACCTGGCTGTGTCACTATGTTTACACGGAGGGCAGAGAGGGTAGCTTGGCCCCGAGCCTGGGGATGAGGAAGTGAGAAGGGAAGGTGCTCTGCCAGGGCAGAACAGTTGCAAGGGGCCTGTGGTAGGAGCAGACCTAGCCACTGGGAGCGCAGAGGGTGGGACTGATGGCCAGCCGAGCATGGTGGGACAGGGCAGGGGCTGCAGCATTAGGGTCTGTGTGGGACGGAGGGACATGCTGGGTGTGGGGTATATCCCGGCCTCTGCCACTCTCTCTGATTGGGACTTTGCCAGTCTATAGCAGAATGAACTGTTCAGTCTGATAGCAGAATGAACACAGGGTGGAGGAAGTTCAGGCTTGTCAGGGGGGAGGGTGATGACAGAGTGCAGGTGAGGGCTTGTGGGCTCAGGGTGGGGCCCCTGCCAGGAGGGCAGGAGTGACTTAGGATGAATGCACAAGATAGGTCTGCTGACACAGTGGGTATGGGGAAGAGCCGGAGGTGCAGCGCAGACTGGAGTCCAGGACACCTGCTGGAGTCAGGGCCGGGAGGGAGGAAACCCGGAGTTTCTTCATGGTTGCTACAGTCAGGTTGGCAGGAGCATGAGTTTAGGTGGGCTGTGTAAGTCCGGGTGGCTGTGAGGTCCGAGAGCTCCTCAGCCCATGAGAGAGGGAGTCCCCTAACCTCGGGTGGCTGTGATACCTGAGAGCTCTTCAGCCCATGAGAACGGGAGTTCCCTAACCTCAGGTGGCTGTGATGCCTGAGTGCTCCCTCAGCCCGTGAGAGCAGGAGTCCCCTGACCTTGTATTCAGAGCTGAGGCTCAGTCTCTGCGCCCTGAGACAGTGTCTCCCCTCACACCCCAGCATGGCTTTCTTGTGCTCGCTCAAGGATGTTCCAGTGGTGTGTGTAGGTGGCCCATGTGGGATGTATCATGTGGGAATGTCCGTGTGGGCATGTACCGTGTGGGAGTGTACCACGTGGGGATGCCTGTGTAGGCATGTACTGTATGGGCATGTACTTGTGGGGGGGTGGGTATGCTGGGCATACTGACAAAATCTGGGAGCAGAGCTGGAATCTAGGTGGAACCTCCACTTGTTGGGGTACACTGGGAGCCCTGACAAAATCTGGGAGCAGAGTCAGGGGATTCCCTTCTGTACAATGGGATCAGTGGCCGGCGGGCAGAGAAACACGCAAAAATCCATCAATGTTTCAAAAAGGCTTTACCCACACTTGTTCTGGTATACAATCCAGCAATAGGAAAATCCCAGACTTTAGGTTCCTAGCTGGGCCCCGGCCATGTGTAAGTTTAGAATCCTAGACCAAGATGGCCTCCACCATGTGCTAAGGCCCAGGAGGGAAGAGAATGGAAAGAAAGAGAGCAGAGGGAGAAGGCAAAAAGGCAAAAGGCCAAAAAAGACAAAAAGGGTACAGCTTTTATAACTTTTCTTTTTCTTTTCTTTTTTTGGGTCATGCCTGGCAATGTTCAGGGGTTTCTCCTAGCTCTACACTCAGGAATTACTCCTGGTGGTGCTCAGGGGGCCATATGGGATGCTGGGGATCAAACACGGGCTGGCATGGGCCAGCCGCATGCAAGGCAAATGCCCTACCCACTGGACTATCGCTCTGAGTCCTATAAGTTTTCAATTCAAATGGCCCACACCAACAGAAAGCAGTTAGGGTCAATCCCCCTTAGGTAACTTCTACCAGGACCTCACCTAGCCCCACTGAAATGTTAATATTACTCCAGCCAAGGCTGCAAGCCCTGCCGTTGGTTCTCCATCAGGCCTGATGTAGATGTGGAGAGAGGGTATCTGAGATGTACTGTATCTCAGAATACAAAGGCATGCATCTGTACCAACGGATATTCGACAGTTCAGGTATATATTTCTACAACCCTTCATAAGATTCTTGTCTTTACTTCATAGTTGTTTTCTATTTAGTGTTTTGACTTAGTAGAGAGCCACACATGTTTGCTTGAAGGCAAACAGCATTTATCTCTGGTCTAATTACTTAGAGATGCAACATGACCAGGTAAATATACTGGAAGGATCTATCTAGTCCTACAATGATTGTGGTAGCATGAGAGAAAATATTTATACCAATGCAAATCGATGATCTACAGGAAGTCAAGTGATCAAGTGAATATAAAATACATGGTAAGATAAAGCCTTAGAACATAAAGTCACAGATTCAAATTGTTTTCCCGCCCCATACTGGCATGCAGGAGGTAATTCCAGGCAAGATGCAGGGATTCTGGGAAACGGTGTACTGCAACAGAGATGTATCATGTGGGGATGCCCGTGTAGGCATGTACCATATGGGGGTGTATCATGTGGGGATGCCCATGTGGGAGTGTACCATGTGGGGGTATATCATGTGAGGATGCCCATGTGGGCATGTACCAAGTGGAGGTGTATCATGCGGGGATGCCTGTGTGGGTATGTACCGTGTGGGGGTGCACCATGTAGGGGCGCATTCATGTGGGGGTGCCTCATGTGGGTGTATTCTGTGTGGGGGTGCCCCATGTGCAAGGTACCTCATGTGACCATGTGGGGTTGCCCCATGTGGGCGTCTCCCCACAAGGCACCTGAGCAGCATCAGCTCACCACTTGATCACTTGATCACTTGAATACCATTATTCATTGATTTGCTCGAGTGGGCGCCAGTAACATTTCCATTGGACCCTATCACGTGCCAATGTAGCCCAATGGCATTTGGTTGATTCAGGAATACGAAGAGCCTCAAACCATTCCTTCAGGGTCTTGACAAGGAAGTCAGACCATCTTGTAGGTGGGCGGCCACATGACCTTTTGACATCCCGTGGGATCCAGACAGTAACGGCTCTGGTCCAGTGGTCGTCTCCAAATTGCATTACATGTCCAGCCCATCTGATTTTTGATGCCTTGGCAAATGAGACAGCATCCCTGATTCTGAAATAGCGACGGAGGACAGAACTCCGGATTCCTTCTCTCACTTGAGTGAGGCATGATATTCCAAGCACAGCTCTTTCAATTCCTCTCTGGGAGACCTGAATAGCATTCTCATTCTGCTTTCGTATGTCCAGGTCTCTGAGGCATATGTTAATGCAGGGAGACCGGTGGAGTCAAAGAGATATGCATGGAGTCGGAGGTTCTTTTTCCTTTTAGCTATTTCTTCGATGCCTTTGAAGGCATTCCATGCCACTCTCTTCCTCCTGTGCAGCTCAGGTTTTAGGTCGTTCATTATGTTGACTTCTCAACCTAGGTACACATAACTCCTGCATTCAGAGATGTTTGTTCCATTGAGAGTGAATGGGGCCTCAGGAACTAGTTCATTTTTTCATAAACATAGTTTTCTTTAGACTCAGCTGTAGACCTATCTTTCCACATTCTCGGTCAAAGTCAGCCAGCATTTGTGCCGCTTGGCTAATGGTTGGTGTTAATAGAACGATGTCAACAGTGAAGCAGAGGTGGTGTAGTTGCAGACCATCTATCTTCACTCCCATTCCTTCCCATTCTAATTGTCGCATGATGTTCTCCAGGGTGGCACTGAAGAGTTTGGGAGAAATGGTATCACCCTGTTGAACCCCTCTTTTGACATCAATGATCACTTCCTTGTAGAATGGTGATATCCTTGTGGTGAAACCGTAATACAGTTCACAAAGGAGCTTAATGTATTTGGTTTGAATGCCCTGTTTGGCTAGGGCTTTGATGACTGCTTCAGTCTCCACAGAATCAAAGGCTTTCTTTAAATCAATGAATGTGAGACAGAGCGGCATCTTGTATTCCCTACAAACCTCAATGAGCTTGGTTACCGTGTGGATATGGTCGATTGTGCTGAATCCTTTCCAGGAAGCCAGCTTGCTCCCATGGTTGTCCTTCATCTAGTGTTCTGCCAATCCTGTTCAGGATGACTCGAGTGAACAGCTTGTAGATGACGGACAACAGGCAGATGGGCGATAGTTGCCGATGTTGTGAATGTCTCTCTTCTTGAACAGTAGAACTGTCCTGCTGGTTTTCCATTGGGAGGGCACCTTGCATTCGGACAGGTAGCATGTGAAAAGCCGAGCTAGTGTATTGATGAGTACTGATGGCAGATTCTTCAGGTGTTTGGGTCTGACTTTGTCTGGGCCTGGTGCTGTTCCCTTCTTTACTGATGAAATGGCATGTCGGATTTCAGAAGGGAGAACGTTGGGAATGACATATCCATCCTGTGGAATTTGGTATGTGGGCAGGTAGACATGGCTATCAAAGAGATCTGAGTAGAATTCATGGATAATCTACTCCATTGCCTTTCTGGAAGATGTGATAGATCCATCAGGGCGTCGGAGGGCAGTCATCTTTACCTTATAGTTGGCCAAGGACAGGCGGGCAGTGCGAATGCTTTTTCCGGCTTCTGCTGCATCTTCCAGTATTTCGCTCTTCTGTCTTTGAGGTCTTCCTTTATTGCTTCTCTGCACTGCTTTGCAAGCTTGGACTTTAGCATTTGGTTGTCTGAACTTGGGCCTTGCCATGTTGGCAAATGAGCTTGTGAGTTTTGAAGACAGGCATCCTTTTGTGTCTTTCTCTCTCTTCGGCATTCTTCGCACAATCATGGAGGTGCTGAACCAGTCGGTTGTATTCTTCATTGATGTCATCAATGATGGTATCTTCCCATGTTACCCCTCTGAGAGAGCTCCACAAGGTAATGAGAGTATAGCGCCCCACACGGCAGAGCCTAGCAAGCTGTCCAATGCATGTTCAATATGCCAAAACTAGTAACAAAAATGTTTATTTTTCTGACCCCGAAAGAGCACATAATACGGCAGCAGTATGAAAGGCAAACAAGCAGTGCTTGATAAAATTTCACAGCCAACCTAGGCTTCCAAAAAAAAGGACTAAAATGACTGTCTGTACTTTCAATGCACCTACACTGGCATCGGAAGCATATATTGAGGATCTGATAGTGCAAGAGCAAAAGATCAAGTATGACATCATTGGTCTAACTGAGACGAGGAGGCATCACCTGTATTTGACACCGGAGAAGAATTGTTCCTTGGAACATGCAACCAAAAGGCATCGGTGGTGTTCGTGTCCTTGTCAACACGAACATGGCCATCAACATTGATTCATTTGAATGCCTAACAAACCAGATAGGATGATTACACTTGAAGAGATGTGGCCCACTGCCAGCAATTTCTATCTTCATTGTCTACACACCAACATCCACATACAAAGAAGATGAAATTGAGAAATTCTACATGGAACTGGAGGAATTCTATTAAAATGATCACACCTTCTACAAGATCATTGTCGGTGATTTTATTGCCAAGATAGGATCGAGAAGATCGACTGAAGAACTCCATACCGGGACCCATGGCCTAGAATGGAACGAACAGGGTAAGAGACACTCTGAGTTCATCATGTCCATCAAGACCATTCATGGGAACTCACAGTTCCAGAAGGCTGAAGCGAAACTTGGACATGGGAATCTCCTGGTGGACAGTTCCACAATGAAATTGACCACATCATCTTCAATTGATGGTTTTATCTGACCGATGTTGCTATCATGCCCAAATTCCAAACAGGATTGGACCACCGTCTCCTTCATGCAAAATTCTACTTCACTCAGCGGGGAGAAAAGGCTGCAAAGTTTAGTAAGAGTACTCCCAGAATGTCTACCAACTGGGAACTCTGGCACCATTGCAACTCACCATAGGTACCATTTTCTCCTGAAGCCCCTGCTGAGGTTTTATGTGAGGGACAAGATTTTCCAACTGCAGAGCTGCTCCCCATGCCTAATGTTCTGCGGCCAAGGGTCCTTCATACCCTCTGCCCTGGGGTCTCACTTGCAGAAGCACAGTGAGGCAGAATATACCTTTGCTTTTGTTCCACACCTCAAAGGAAACTTCTTACAGTCTTTGCCTCACTCTGTCAGCCTGTGTCCCCAGTCACTTCTTGGTATGGACCTGCCTGTGAGTGCTGGGGACTGTCTCCCAGTGAGGACTATCTTCCGCATGAGAACTGTCTCCCCTGTGAGAAGGACTGTCTTATCATGAGAAGGACTGTATCTCCTCTGAGAAGGACTGTTTCTCATGTGAGGACTGTTTCACCTTGAGAAGAACTGTCTCCAGGATAGAATGATCTCCCTGTGAGATGAATTGTGAACCAAATGAGAAGGACTATATTAATATGAAAGACTTATCTCTGTGTGAGGACTGTCTCCTCCATGAGAATTGATTTCCTCATGAGGACTAGCTTCCCTTGAGAAGGGCTATCTCCCTGTAAGGACTTTCCTACCATGGAGGCCTTTTCTTGTGAGAAGGACTGTATCTGCCATGAGAACTATTTCACTCATGAGGATTGTCTCCTCTGTGAGGACTATCAAACCATGAGAAGGACTATCTCTTCAGTGAGATGGACTCAAACCATTTGTTCAGAATGAACAGTTTGAGGCTCTTTGTATTCCTGGGGCAACCAGATGCCATTGGGCTACACTGGCACATGATAGGGTCAAATGGAAATGTTACTGGCACTTGGTCAAGGGAAATCAATGATAACGGAATGTCAAGTGATCAAGTGATCAAGTTAGATGGACTATCACACCATGAAGAACTGTCTTGCCAGGACAACTGTTTCCTCTCCCTATGCAGGCTGTCTCCCATGTGAGAAGGTCTATCTCCCCCACAAAAAATGACTATATTCCAATGAAAAGAACTGTCTCCCTTATGAAAAGGATTGTATCTCCATGAGAAGTAATATCTTCCCTGTGAAATGAACTGTCTCATGATGAGAACTGTCTCCCTAGTGAGGACTTTTTCACCATGAATGATTATCTCTCCATGAGGACTGTCTCCAAGGAGGATAATCTCCCACAAAGAAAAGACTGTCTCCCACATGAGAAAGACTGTCTCCCACATGAGATGGATTGTTTCCTTCATAAGACCTATCACCCAATGAGAAAGATTGCCTCTCCATGAGGACTGTCTCCCCCATGAGAAGATCTTTCTCACAGTGTGAGACTGTCTATTTGAGAAGGTCTGTTGCTACTTGAGAAGGACTGTCTCAGCCATGAGAAGTACTGTTTTCCCATAAGGACTTTCAGTCATGAGAAATATTCATGAGAAGGACTGTCACCTTTATGAAAAGAACTGTCTCTGTTATGAAAAGGAATGTATCCCAAGAAAAGGAACTCTCTTCCCTTAAGATAGACTGTCTCACCCATGAGAAGAACTGTTGCCCCATGAGAAGTCCTGTCTTCCTGTGAGAAGGAAGGACTGTCTCCCTGATGAGGTCTATCTCCCCTGTCAGGGCTATCTTTCTGTTGAAAAGGACTGTCTCCCCCATGAGAAGGACTATCTTCTCTATAAGTAGTACTATCACCTATTAGAAGGACTGTCTCTGTTGTGAGGACTGTCATTCCCATATGAAAGACCATCTACCCCATAAGGACAGCTTCTCCTTGAGAAGGACTGTCTCTCCTGTGAGGACTGTTTCTCTGTGAGAATGACTATCTTCCTGTGAGGACTGTCTTTCCTGTGAGATGGTCTGATTCCTCTATGTGAAGGACTGTCTATCTTGTGAGGACTGTCTCCCTGTGAGGACTATATCCCCTGTGTAAGGAATGTCTGTTCTATGGAAAGGCCATCTTTCTCCCTTTGAGAACTGTCACCCTTGTGAGGTCTGTCCCACTGTGAGAAGGACTCTATCCCCTATGAGAAGGACAGAGCTCTGCCCTCCATCTCCTTTGTCCTGCTGGTTGATTTTTTCATGCCAAACTCCCCTACTAGGGCTGAGATAAACTGGGCATTCTCTATGTCCATCTCATAAACACACCTCAGGATTTCCCCATTTGAAAAGTGCACAGTCCTTTTAATGAATATATTCTTGCATTTCTATGCAAGGTTTCTCTAAGCTGTCACACAGAATCCTGCTCTGTGGGAGATGGCGTCAGAAGGTGCTGGGAGGGCAGTGGGTCAGCTTTGGTTCTTCCTTAGGGTGAAATGCCAATGCTGATGACCAGGGTGGTTTCGGGGGCCCTGTGTCCACTTCAGGAGAGACCAGGTGTCATCCAGGCCATGGAACTGCTGAGTCATCCCAGGAAAATGCATCACCTTCATGAATAACAAATGAATATCAGAGAGGGTGGGGAATATTTACAAATTCAGTGGTTTCAACCTAAGTGGTTCATAAATTATACATTTAATTAAGAAAAAACAAATGGAAAAGGTTTTAGACTTCCAATTTGCAAGGTGTATTTTTCCATCTTTTCCTATTAAAGTACATCCACACCCACATCCGGCATTGCTATGTCCAATGCTGGAAACAGGTTGGTAAACAAGTGCAACAGGCTGTCTGAGCATGGGAGGCGGCCCCTGGTAAGGAGGAGGTGCCACTGATACAGCAGGGGCTATGGTGGAAAGTGCCAGATCACAGGTAGCTAGTCGCACCCATAGAATAGGCAGCCAATCAGAATATAGAAGGAAACACCTGGGGGATGGGATTTGGCAGCAAATAAAAGGCATCCCTAGGCCCTCTCCTCTCTCTCTCTCTCTCTCTCTCTCTCTCTCTCTCTCTCTCTCTCTCTCTCTCCTTCTCTGTCTCTCTGTCTCTCTCTTTCCTCTCTCTCTCCTCTTTCTTCTTTCTCTCTCTCTCTCCTCTCTCCTCTCTCTCCCTGTTCCCATGCTGGCCCCCTCTCCCCCTCCCAATCAGATAGGGTGGTATGTTCAGGTACATGGCCCAGTACAGGTAGGCCACACAAGGCTAAGCAAGGGCAGAACAGATTGAGCTTGGAGGCCCAGATTATGGACAGGGATAGGAGGCCCAGGATAGCTAATATTCAGGCAGGACATGGATGCCCAGGTAATGACAAAGTACTGAGCACAGAAGTCTCAAGTGCACAGGGTCATGGCTGGAGACTAAGGATTGCTGGGACAGGATAACAGGGACCTCTGGGGTACAGTTGGGGGCCCAGAGGCAGGTATGGAGCACAGAGATCTTGTCCCCGTGCATGGGGCTTGGACCGGAGGCCTGAGCTTGCACACAGGACAGAGAGAGCAGCACGGAAACAGGACCTGGCTGTCGTTCATGGGAGGCAAGTAGACTGTGGGGACAGGAGGCCTAAACATTTGGAGGGGGCTGGAATCATCTGTGTATAAACTTTCAATCCTCTTAGTTTTGTCGTAAATCTTTGATCCAATTTTCAAGAACCCACCAGCACAGGAAAATCCACTTTTTTGCATTTACTCATTGCCTCCTCCCTCCCTGGCAGCAAGTCCTCCCCTGCCTCTCACGACCAAGGGGAGTGATCCCTGGGTGGGAGTGATCCCTGTCTCCTGTGAGCCAAGGGGCCAAAGGTAAGCCCCCTGCACCCGTGTCCTGGCTGGACTTTCCTCTTTCCTCATGGAATAATTGTGGGAGGTACTGGTGGGTCCCCTGAAGTCCCCTGAAGTCGGTCACTGGTGTTGGGGGGACACCAAGTCCTACCTGCCTCTGGATCACTGCTGCTTAATCCATTTACATGCCTTTAAGGGCTTTATGCTAAAGAGAAAAACTAAACTCTTGTGCAAAACACAAAAGGAACATGGGGACCAGTAGATATGAGACAGTTTGATGTTAATAATTCCTGGAATCTCCTCATCATTTCTACTATGGCCCCCAAGACAGTCTAGATTTGATAATATTTTCTCATATCCCCCACGGGGATATGAGTACTCTTTGTGGGACTAGGTAATACCAGGAGGAAGTCACCCTGACTATGAGATGGGACATCTTTAGAATTATCTGGACAGAGATTAAAAGAGAGGTCATGCTAGTTCCTCCTAAAGGCAGGCTTGTAAGATCCTTTCAGTAAACAGTGAACAGAGCACGCAGAAATTACCTTGTTGTAGAGCAGACTGGACAAAGGATCTTGGGAAGGAGACATTGATCTAGCATGGGAATTGCATGATATCAGCATGGATATCAGGTATAATTCTTTTACCAGCCCCCTCTTTTAGGTGTTTTGCAAAAGAGCTGAGGTGAGAGGAAGGCAATATTGTAGGCCTCTGACATTTGCATTTATTAAGCCTGGGGCCAGGGGTGTGGTTTACCTGGAGATTTGCATATTTGATCACTTGATCACTTGAATCCCGTTATTCATCGATTTGCTCGAGCGGGCGCCAGTAACATTTCCATTGGACCCTATCACGTACCAATGTAGCCCAATGGCATCTGGTTGATTGAGGAATATGAAGAGCCTCAAACCGTTCCTTCAGGGTCTTGACAAGGAAGTCTGACCATCTTGTAGGTGGGCGGCCATGTGATCTTTTGACATCGAGTTGGTAACAGCTTTAGTCCAGCGGTTGTTTCCAAATCGCATTACATGTGCAGCCCATCTGATTTTCGATGCCTTGGCAAACGAGACAGCGTCCCTGATTCTGGAATAGCGATGGAGGTCAGAACTCCGGATTCCTTCACTCACTTGAGTGAGGCGTGATATTCCAAGCATAGCTCTTTCGATTTTCTCTGGGAGACTGGAATCGCATTCTCATCCTGCTTTCTTAGGGCCCAGGTCTCTGAGGCGTATGTTAATGCAGGGAGACCAGTGAAGTCAAAGAGATTTGCATACTAGTGCTGGTTTTTAATTTGAAAAGTCCAGCCACTTGCTGCCTTTAGGCTTTTGTCTGCTTGGCTGCTTTGGCAGAGAAAAAGCTGTTATTTTGGGGAAGAAGCCCACTGGTAGGAGATGTCTTGGCAAGAGCACGTGGTCAGAAGTCTGACCAGAATCTCTAGGTCTGGGAGAATCTTTTGTCCTGGATTGTGGTAGCAGAATGTGTTTAAACATTGGTGAAAAGCTAAAAAGCCTTTTGGATTATTTGGACTCTGGTGGATTTTGTCCCTAGGTCGTCAGTCCCTGAGGTCACCAGGGATCTTGCTCCCTGATATTGTCAGGGCCCCCATGCGGATCTCCAATACACTGGGACCCAGGTCAGCCCTATGCTCCAAGTACTCCTGCTATCCTGGGATTGGCAGGACTGGTGCCCAATGCTCTGGACAGTGTGGGCAGGGGGATGGTGCCCCATGCTCTGGACAGTGTGGGCAGGGGAATGGTGCCCCATGCTCTGGACATTGTGGGCAGGAGGATGGTGCCCCATGCTCTGGACAGTGCATGCAGGGCATAGGTCCCATGCTCTGAACGGTGCGAGTTGAGGGAGGGCACTCTGTGCTCTGAACCTGAGGGCACAGAGAGGATTATGCAGTCAGGTTATACAGGTAGTCCACTTGCTGTAGGTGGGTCCTATGGGTGGTTTATGTGGGTGGGAAGGAAAGAGAGATGGTCACTTTCTTCCCAGCTGCCTCTGCTGCCCGGCACCAACTGGGTAGGCTAAGGACTGATAAAGTTTCTCATGAGCCCCTGCATGGCATGGGCCGGAGTCCCATTAATCTAGGCAAGCAGTCAGAGGGTGCCACATGGCAATAAAAATTCCTGAAGAAGAAAAAACTGGTCCTTCAGCTATCCAGAGTCACCTGTTTGGAAACTGAAACCAGATTTGATAAGAACACTATCAACAATAGATGCTGAGGGAGATGGATCAACCTTCCGGCCCAGGGACCCAGTTCAAAGAAGACTCAAGAGCATTCCAGTCCAAGAGGATAAAAACTCATTGGAAATCAGTTGGGGCTCGCCTCCGTCTTTGGAGTAGCCCATGTTCTCCCTTGAGCACGCTACTCTCTCCCTACCTTCCCTCCTCCCCTTTTCCTAAAACCTCTTTAATAAAACCTGTTTTACTTCACTGCTTGTCGACTCCTGAAAATTCTTTTTCTGCGAGGAAGACAAGAATCCTGAGGAAACCATGGGTAAGGCCTAGGACTGACTTTCCCTGCAAAGAGCAATTCCTCACTCCAACCTGAGTCTGTGGCTTCTCGAGAAATCTCGGGTGGTGGGGATTAACTCCTGCACCTAGAGATCAAGCGACCATCTCTCTCCCCTTCTGACCTCACATGAGCCACCCGTGAAGCCCACCTGCATCACAACCAGCCCCATGAGGCAGCCATCAAGCCACACCTGATGTCTGCTTGATCTCTAGGCATGGGAGTTGATCCCCACCACCAGAGATTTCTCAGGGAGCCACAGACTCAGGCTAGAGTGAGGAATTGCTCTCTGCAGGAAAGGAAAGTCAGTCCTAGGCCTTACCCTGTGTTTCCCAGGGTTCTTGTCTTCCTCACAGAAAAATAATTTTCAGGAGTAGAAGAGCAGTGAAGTAACAAAGATTTTATTATGGGGATTTTAGGATGGGGAAGGAGGAGGGAAAAGAGAGAGAGTCCAACATCTCAAGAGGGGGAGATGGGGGTGACACAGGTGCTTGGATAACACATGTGTTCTGCCACATGTGCTGGGCTCAAGCAGCACATGGGCTTGGGCAGCATATGTATGCCTTCCTTTTCAGCATATGTATGCATTCCTGACAGATGGCTTTTATAGATTTCTTCCCAAGCTACTCCCACATGGGGCTTCAAGCTAGGTTAAAGTTTGTTGCTAGGGCATTTGCCAAGGGGAGTAGATTTTGGGAGTGGTTTTCTTTGAAAATCACCATTTCTTGACCTTTGTTCCTGCTGACCCAGACAAAGTCAGACTTGAACACCTGAAGAACCTTCTGTCGGCATTCATCAATACACTGGCTTGTCTCTTCACATGCTACCTGTCCGAATGCAAGGAGCCCTCCCAATGGAAAACCAGCAGGACAGTTCTACTGTTCAAGAAGGCAGATAATCACGACATTGGCAACTATCATCTCATCTGCTTGTTGTCCGTCATTTACAAGCTGTTCACTCGAGTCATCCTGAACAGGATTGGCAGAACATTAGATGAAGGGACAACCATGCAAGCAAGTTGCTTCCGAAAAGGATTCAGCACAAGTGACCATATCTACACGGTAACCAAGCTCATTGAGGTTTGTAGGGAGTTCAGATGCCGCTCTCTCATGTTCATTGATTTAAAGAAAGCCTTTGAGGGGCTGGAGCAATAGCCCAGTGGGTAGGGCATTTGCCTTGCGACGCAGCCGGCCTCTGCCGGCCTGGGTTCGATCCCAGCATCCCATATGGTCCCCAAACACCGCCAGGAGTAATTCCTGAGTGCAGAGCCAGGAGTAGCCCCTGAGCATTGCCGGGGGTGACGCCAAAAGGCAAAAAGAAAGAAAGAAAGAAAGGAAGAAAGAAAGAAAGAAAGAAGAAAGAAAGAAAGAAAGAAAGAAAGAAAGAAAGAAAGAAAGAAAGAAAGAAAGAAAGAAAAGAAAGAAAGAAAGAAAAGAAAGAAAGAAAGAAAGAAAGAAAGAAAGAAAGAAAGAAAGAAAGAAAGAAAGAAAGAAAAAGAAAAAGAAAGAAAGAAAGAAAGAAAGAAGAAAGAAAAGAAAGAAAGAAAGAAAGAAAGAAAGAAAGAAAAAAAAAGAAAGAAAGAAAGAAAGAAAGAAAGAAAGAAAGAAAGAAAGAAAGAAAGAAAGAAAGAAAGAAAGAAAGAAAAGAAAGAAAGAAAGAAAGAAAAGAAAGAAAGAAAGAAAGAAAGAAAGAAAAGAAAGAAAGAAAGAAAGAAAAAAGAAAGAAAGAAAAAGAAAAAGAAAGAAAGAAAGAAAGAAAGAAAGAAAGAAAGAAAGAAAGAAAGAAAGAAAGAAAGAAAGAAAGAAAGAAAGAAAGAAAGAAAGAAAGAAAGAAAGAAAAGAAAGAAGGCCTTTGATTCTGTGGAGACCGAAGCGGTCATCGAAGCCCTAGCCAAACAGGGAGTTCAAACCCAATACATTCAGATTCTTCATGAGCTATATTACGGTTTTACCACGAGGATCTCACTATTCTACAAGGAAGTGATCATTGATGTCAAAAGAGGTGTTCAGCAGGGGAGATACCATTTCACCAAAACTCTTCAGCGCCACCCTCAAGAACATCATGTGACAATCAGAATGGGAGGGAATGGGAGTGAAGATAGATGGTCAGCAACTACAACACCTCTGCTTTGCTGACCGATATTGTTTTAATAACACCAAACATTAGCCAAGCAGCACAAATGCTGGCTGTCTTCGACTGAGAATGTGGAAAGATAGGTCTACAGCTGAATCTCAACAAAACTATGTGCATAAAAAATAAACTAGTTCCAGAGGCCCCATTCACTCTCAATGGAACAAACATCTCTGAATGCAGCACTTATGTGTACCTAGGTTGAGAAGTCAACATGATGAATGACCTAAAACCTGAGCTGCGCAGGAGGAAGAGAGAGGCATGGAATGCCTTCAAAAGCATCAAAGAAATAGCTAAAAGGACAAAGAACCTCTGTCTCCGGGCACATCTCTTCGACTCTACCATTCTCCCTGCATTAACATATGCCTCAGAGACCTGGACCTATGAAAGCCGAATGAGAATGCTATTTGGGTTTACCAAAGGGGAATCAAAGAGCTATGCTTGGAATATCACGCCTCACTCAAGTGAGAGAAGGAATCTGTGTTCCCCACCTCTGTTGACAATCCAGAGTCAGGAATGCTGTCTCGTTTGCCAAGGCATCGAAAATCAGATGGGCTGGACATGTAATGCGATTTGGAGACTACCGCTGGACTAGAGCCATTACTGACTGGATCCCACAGGACATCAAAAGATCATGTGGCCGCCCTACAAGATGGTCATACTTCTTTGTCAAAACCCTGAAGGAATGGTTTGAGGCTCTTCATATTTCTGAATCAACCAGATGCCATTGGGCTACACTGGCACATGATAGGGTCCAATGGAAATGTTACTGGCACCCGCTCAAGTCAATCAATAAATAACAGGGATGTCAAGTGATCTACTGATCAAGTTCCTGTGGGATCTTCTGTCCTGGACTGAGACAGGTTGATCCAGCTCCCTCAGAGTCTATTTATTTATGATAAGACCTTGATGAATGTCTTATCAAGTTTTGAAGGCGTATCAAGTCTTGGTTCCTGGTTCCAAAAGGTAACTCTAGACACCCTTAGGGCTAGCTTTATTCCTAGAAAGTTCATTGCCAAGGTGGGGGGGAGGGGGTTGTCTGCCTGCCTATATCACACTGCTCTCTTAAATGCTGGCTGCAGCCTGGAGCTCTCTGAAGAGCTGAAATGCATCATTGACTTTCTTTCAATCCTGCTGGTGGGTGGTAAGGGACAGGGGCCCAGCACTGCTCCTTGCTCTGGGAGCTGAGAGGGGCAACTGAGGGCTTTAACGGGTCTGAGAGTGAAGGGATCAGTGGGGATTGGAAGAGTGAGAGTGAGGTGGAGGGAGGAAGTCTGGGCAGATATGAGAGTGAGGGAATGGTAGGGTTGAAGGGTGTGAGAATGAGAGGGACAGTGGGGTTTGGGGATTCTGTGAGTAATGAAAAAGGAGATTTGGGGGTCCAAGGGTAAGGGGGATTGTGGGGTTTGGGGGGGATCTGAGGGTAAGGGCGCACGGGGGGTTGGGAGCTGAGGGTGCAGAGGATGGTGAGGTTTGGGGGATATGGAGAGGTGTTCAGAGTGCTCTGACAGGACACCCACTTCTGCAGGGGCAGAGCTGGTAGGGCCAGCCCCAGGTCTGTTCTCTGCGGGACTGCTTTGCTGAGATCCACCCTTCTCTGTCAGCGGGCCCCTGCTGGCCATGGACTGTTGGAGTTGCATGGAGCTCTGTGGATGTGTCTGGGAGTGGAAGCTGCTCTCTGTCAGCCAGGTCTCATCTCCATGTGTCCCCCATCATGTGGCCAGCAATTGGGAAGGGCACAGTGCCGCCGGGGCTGGGGAAAGGGTCCCGCATGGGCACAGTGTTACACCCACAGGTCATGGACCAGGGGAAAAGGCATGCCATGGCTATTTGGTGCTGCAGGTTCCTGCCCGGCCCTCAGACCTGAGCTGCTCGCAGTCCCAGGAGAGTGGGAGCAGCCCCAGTAGAGCCAGCCCAGGAGTCTTCTTTTAATGAGGCTTCAAAGCTGAGCAGTGAGCAGCGAGGGAATGGGATCTCCATGTGCGTTCTTTCGCTTCCCTTTGAGTCACTGGCTGGAAGGTTCCTGCTGGCCAGAGGGAGGCCCAGAGCAGCAGCAGCAGGATAGAGGAGAAAGGACACTATCTCGGGATGAATCCTACTTGGTCATGATGTATAATCTTCTTGATGAGTCTTTGGATTCTGTTCAACATTCGCAAGTCAATCAACAAAATACATCATACCAATAAAAGAAAAAAATAAAAACCATATGATCCTATCAATAGACATAGAGAAAGCATTTGATAAGATCCAGCACCCGTTCATGATTAAAACCCTCCAGAATATGGGAATTGAAGGGACTTTCCTAAAGATAGTTACAGCCATCTACCAAAAGCCCACAGCGAGCATCATTCTCAATGGGGAAAAGTTGAAAGCCTTCCCCCTGAGATCAGGGACAAGACAAGGTTGCCCACTCTCACCCCTTTTATTTAATATAGTACTGGAAGTACTTGCCATAGCAATCAGAGAAGAAAAAGGACATCAAGGGCATCCAGATAGGCAAGGAAGAAGTCAAGCTATCATTATTTGCAGATGACATGATATTATACCTAGAGAACCCTAAACTCTCTACCCAAAAACTCCTAGAAACAATAGATGCATATAGTAGAGTGGCAGGATACAAAATCAACACCCAAAAAGTCGGTGGCTTTCCTATATACAAATAACGAAAGAGAAGAAAGGGATATTAAGGAAACAATTCCATTCACAATTGTGCCACAGAAAATCAAATACCTAGGAATCAACCTACCCAAGTGTGTAAAGGACCTGTACAAAGAAAACTACAAGACACTGCTCCAAGAGATAAAAGAGGACACAAGGAAATGGAAACATATTCCCTGCTCATGGATGGGGAGAATCAACATTGTCAAAATGGTAATACTCCCCTAGAGCTCTGTACAGATTCAATGCAGTCCCTATGAAGGAACCCATGACATTCTTCAAAGAAATTGACCAAATACTCCTGAAATTTGTATGGAACAATAAATCCCCCAAGGATAGCTAAAGCAATCCTCGGGAAAAAGAAGATGGGAGGCATCACCTTTCCCAACTTCAAACTGTACTACAAGGCAGTAGTAATTAAAACAGCATGGTATTGGAATAAAAACAGACCTGTGGACCTATGGAATAGAATTGAGTATCCTGACACCCAACCTCAAACATATGATCATTTAATCTTTGACAAAGGTGCAACGAAGTCTAAAATGGAGTAAGGAAAGCCTCTTCAACAAGTGGTGTTGGGAAAACTGGGCAGCGACATGTAAAAAAATGAATTTGGACCTGTGTCTAACACCATGCACAAAAATCAGATCAAAATGGATTAGAGATCTGAATATCAGACTTGAATCCATAAAGTACATTGAAGAAAATATAGGAAAAACCCTCCACGACATTGAAGCTAAAGGCATCTTCAAAGGTGAAACATCACTAACAAAGCAACTAGAAGAAAAGATAAACATATGGGACTACATGAGACTAAAAAGCTTCTGCACCTCAAAAGAAACAGTGACTAAGATACAAAAGCAGTCCACAGAATGGGAAAGAATATTCACCCAATACCCATCTGATAAGGGGTTAATATCCAGGATATATCAGGCACTGGTAGAACTTTACAAGAAGAAAACAAACAACCCCATCAAAAAAATGGGGAGAAGAAATGAACAGAAACTTCAGCAAGGGAAGAAATTCGAATGGCAAAAAACATATGAAAAAATGCTCATCATCACTAATCATCAGAGAGATGCAAATCAAAACAACAATGAGATACCACTTTACACCACAGAGACTGGCACATATTCAAAAGAGCAAGAACAACAAGTGCTGGCGTGGATGTGGGGAAAAGGGGACACTCATCCATTGTTGGTGGGATTGCCGGCTGGTACAGCCTTTCTGGAAAACAATATGGACATTCCTCCAAAGACTAGAAATTGAACTCCCATTTGACCCAGCCATACCACTCCTGGGAATCTACTCTGGGAAACCAAAAATACGCATGGCGGAAACACCATCCCTACTTTTATGTTCATAGCAGCATTATTCACAATAGCCAGAATCTGGAAGCAACCAGAGTGCCCGAAAATCGATGACTGGATAAAGAAGCTTTGGTACATCTACACAATGGAATACTATGCAGCTGTTAGGAAAAATGAAGTTATAAAATTTGCCTATAAATGGATGGACATGGAGAAGATTATGTTGAGCGAAATTAGCCAGAAGGAGAGAGACAGACACAGAATGACTGCATTTATCTGCATAACATAAATATATATGTACATATTAAGATACCAATATCCAAGGTCATGTGAAACATATATCAGGAGGTCTTGTCAAAGGTGGAAATTATCACAAACGTGTGGGAGTCAGAGGCTAGGTAAGACAGAAAATGGAACAGTGTGCTAACAATTGTCTAGGGTACTAATGCCAACCTAGAACTGAGCATTAAATAGAGGCAAAAAGATACACATGACAACCCTTTAATGTATGTTCTGTAATCCATAGTCTGGAGGGGAAGGAAAAGAGAAAGAGAGAGAAACGGAAAGAAATAAATAACCTGCCATGGAGCAGGGCTGGGGGAGGGGGGAGGGAACCGGGGGCGTTGGTGGTGGGAGATGGGCACTGGTGGCGGGATGGGTGCTGGAACACTGTATGACCAAAACCCAAATATGAACTTTTTAATTGTATATCTTTGTAATTGTAAAAATAAAAAATTAAAAAAAAAAAGGACACAATCTCTGGGCAGAGTCAGTGTGTGGGCAGTAAAAGCTCCACAGAGAGCTGTGGGGACAAAAGCCAGCGAAGGGTGGGGGTCGGGGCAGTGTCTGCCAAGGGGCCGCCCCCCCCACACTCACACACACACACACACAGACCTAGTCTGGAAAACTGAGCAGTGCAGTGACTCTGGGCTCTGGCACGCAGCAACCACATCTTCAGGCACCTCTGGATAAACCCCGACGGGGCTCAGAGCTTCACGTTCCTGTTGCAGGTGCTGCTGTTGCCTCATCGACCCCAAGCATGGCCTTGGTGTCTCGGAGCCTTTAGGGCATGATGGCTGTGCTCTGAGAGGGGCTAGGTTATTCTCCCTGACCCTGCCTGGCACCTAGCAGGCAGCTCCTCAGCCCTCTTCCATCCCTGATTCAAACTGCCCAGTTTCCTGATTCAGGGGTGGTCTGGACAGAATGCTCTGAAACATAGTTTTGGAGCCAGTCTCTGTCCCCATGCTGAGAATGTGGGTTTGTGGCCATGCACGGATGTGGAGCCGTGGTCAGGACATGCGACCTGGGTTTTCATCTTTGCTGTGTGTTCAGCTGCATCATGGTCATTGTTGTTGTTCTTTGGGGGTGGTCTCTTTTCCCAACAGGACTTATGCTCCAGTGTGAGCAGTCAGAGTGCGAGTGACAACATTACCTATTTAAAAGCAGGTTCCCAGGCCTATGTGTTAAACTTGGAATGTTCTGGAAGCACATCATGTCAACTCCACAGTGTTCCTTCACTCCCTGCAGCGAGTGTGGATTCCTCCTGGGGCTGTGTGGCCAGCATGCATATGTGTGCACACACAGACAAGCCTTTCCCTGGCCCCACTGGGCATTGATAGCAGCCAGACTACAGCTTCCCTGAGGTCACTAACCTGCGTGCTGCTCTCCTTTTCCCAGCTTCCTTGCTGAAGTTTCCTCGCCCATCATCCCTCAGCTCCTTCCCAGAGTCCCTTCCAGACCCGCCTGTGGTGCTCTCCAACATGTCTGTGCTGTCCATCCGCACAAGTCACTTGTCAGAAGCTGCCCTCCTGACACTGCCATCCCCTCCCTGAGCCCTGCCACTGGAGCTTCATGGATTCCAGTTCCTTCCCATCCTGTGCCTGAAGCATCTCAGATGGAATGTGAACAGCGGATGATGCTGCCTGCTCTACCTCTTGGCCGCACGCCTCCGAGCCCCTCACTGCCATTCCCAGGAGTTAGCCTGTGGGTCAGACTCGAGGCAGAGGAGCTGCCAGAGGTATCTTCTTCATCCCCCAGAGAATTTAGGCTATGACCAGTGGGGAAGAATGTGGCTCCTGCCTTTTCCACAGCCGCCTTTCTCCACAATGTGACCCTTCGGATGGGGCATCTCATACCTTGAACCCAGTGCAGCCACCAGAGAGGTTTCCACCTAGAGCAACAGCCTATTTGAATCAGTTATTTCTGCTCCTTCCCAAAAGCCTCAGGTTTCCAGGACACAGGTAATTCAGAGGCACATTCCAACCTTAACTCTCAGAATATTGCCCCCCTGGGAGAGCAAACACGGACCATGCAATGGGTGGGTGACTTCCACTCTCACTCTTTGCAGGGGATGGAGAAAAGACTTCTTTTAAGAACGCTTTTGCTGCATCTAATGAAGTTAAATACAACTAAGAGCTCACTCCCAAAAATGAACCCAAAAAGAATGGGAATGTCCAGAAAAGAATTTTCTCTCCACCTAAAAAGCTCAAGCAATGGGATACATATGAG
Source organism: Cryptotis parvus (assembly GCA_021461705.1). Classification (NCBI taxonomy): domain Eukaryota; kingdom Metazoa; phylum Chordata; class Mammalia; order Eulipotyphla; family Soricidae; genus Cryptotis; species Cryptotis parvus. Next base: position 39,679 of record JAJIBD010024580.1, on the reverse strand, counting down.
AAGTTGAAGATCACAACATAAATGAGCATTAAACATATTAAAAGAAATTAGACCCCAAAAGGCTATCTCTTGTTTGATTCCATTTTCATGATATTAAAATCCTGGTGGAAATGGTCAAGAGTGAGAGAAGTTGAAGAGTGGGTGCAGTGGACTCACCAAGGATGTTCTGGGGATATTGAAACGATGGAGGTGCTTCATGACTGTCTTCAGTGCTGGCAGTACCTTGAAGATACACAAAACTCTGGAGCGGGAGTTTTGTGTGTGTGTTGAGCCATGCTGAGCAATGCTCCTGCTCATTAGCTGGTCAGAGCTGACGGCATACACCCACGTCCTCTCCTATTCCCCATCCTGCTGCTGCCCTGGGTCATAGAACAGGCCTATTTAGGTTTTACTTGCTGGTGGTAATCAGTGATGCCCTGGGTACTTTTGTAAGGTTCTGGTTTTGCTTTGCATGGAGTTTTAAGCCTTTAACAGAGCAGGTATTCAGACAGTCCATGAGAGCCAAGTAAACTTTTTCCCAGATAAAAGGTGGTGGCCTTGGAGCAGAGATGTTTAAGGTAAACATTTTCCCAACAGCTCCTGCTCCTGTGGCCCTGAAGAGTGCTGGTCAGTGCCTGGGCCCTGGAGAAACTAAGTGGTCTATCCGACTGCTTCTGACTGCCAGAAGGTTCTTCCTGGATGTTGACCCAGCATTGCCCTCATGTGCCACCTTAGAGCCTTACCCCCAGTGCCAATGATGGGCAGGGCACGTAGTTGGGCATAAAGCTGGCTAGAATGAATGGGAAGGGGTGTCCCTTCAGGTGGACTGGCAGAGGGACAGTCTCATTCGAGGCCTGGGAAGCAGCTAGAGTGGACATGTGAAGGCTCGAGCTATGTTTTCTCTTCTAATTTTATACGTGCAAGATTATCTTTTTCTTTCCATTATTACCATTTCTGTTTATGTTATTCTTTTTTTAATTGAATCACCAAGAAATATCCAGCTACAGAGCTGTCCATGATTATGTTTCAGTCATACAGTGTTCCAACACCCGTCCCTCCACCAATGTACGTTTACCACACCAATGTCTCCAGTTTCCCTCCAGGTACCTCCTTCCCCTAACCTGCCTCTATGACAGGCACTTTTCTTCTTTCTCTCTCTTGTGCTCTCTGTCTCTCCTCTCTCTCTTATTTCTCTCTCTTTTGGACATTATACTTTGCAATACAGATACTAGAAGGTTATCGTGTTTGTTCCTTTACCTACTTTCAGCACACAGTTCTTCACCAGGGTGTCCATTTCCAACTATTATTGTCAGAGTGGTCCCTTCTCTATCCCAACTGCATTCTCCCCAGCACCTGAGGCCGGCTTCCAACTGGGGATCCTCCTGACCCGTGTTTCTACTTTCTTGGGTGTTAGTCTCATACGGTGTTTTTTTCACATCCTACAAATGAGTGCAACCATTCTGTCTGTGCCTTCCCTGTGACTCATTCATCATGATACTCTCCATGGCCACCTATTTAAAGCAAATTTTATGACTTCATTTTTTCCTGGCCACAGTGTAGTATTCCACTCGATAGATGCACCATAGTTTATTTATCTAATCGTCTGTTCTCAGTCACTCGGGTTGTTTCCAGATTCTGGCTATTGCAAATGGTACTTCAATGAACATGTAAATACAGATGGTTTTTCTGCTGTGTTTTTTGAGCTCTCATTTTCTTTTCCAGACTTGTCTTATGCGTGGACCTTCAATGATAGCCCATTGCATGTACAAGAGGACAATCGAAGGTTTGTGTCACAGGAGACGGGGAACTTATACATCGCCAAGATGGAGTCATCTGATGTGGGCAACTACACCTGCTTTGTCACCAATGCAGAGGCCCAGAGGAGCGTGCAGGGCCCACCCACACCCCTGGTGCAGCGTACGGATGGTGAGACAGGGTGGGCATGTGAGACTGGGGCTGCTGTCCCCAATTCAGGGCCCCTGGCACCCATAAGTCTGAGACTAAGGTCACACATGATGAAAATCAGGAATTATCTACTATTGCATTATCAAAGGAAAAAGTTGCTGCTCAGACAAGTGTCTTGATAGGGGCACCCCTCCCTGCCTCTGAAGAAGAGCCTTTGTGGTGCTCTTGGTAAAGGCACCATGTGCTAGGTGGGCTTCAGCAGCGGTCGGGCCCTTGGCAGAAGTCTGTTACTCTGATGCCTTTTTCTTTCCAATTGTGTTTTGTTCATTTTGGCAGCCAATGGGGGCCGGATGCTGTGTCCCCAGGATAGTGAATAGGTTCCAGTAATCACGGGCTTCCCAAGGAGCCCTTAGAACTTTCCAAAGCACTTCCCAAAGAAGGAATAAACCCAAGCTTCAGGATGCACCTTTCCCCCAGGACCCTCTGAGGGGCAGACTTGGTCTCTGCAGAGATTGGTAGCGATATTCCAGACAGAGAAATCAAAATATGTTCTCAAGGCAGAAAAGTACCCTCCCGGGCTCTTCATTCAGTGTTCACAGGGGTGGGTAAAGACAGGGCTGGAGAGAGCAGAGAGGGTGAGCCAACCTGGGTCTGACTCCTGACACCCCATTTGGTCACCAGTGCCCCACCAGGGAGTAAACCCCAGGGTGTGGCTGCAAAGTCACGATCACGATCACTATCACGATCTTCCCGTTCATCATCTATTTGCTAGAGCGGGCACCATGTAACGTCTCCATATGTCCTGTCTTATGCTAGTAGAACCCAAAGGCATCCGCTTGCTCCAGGAACATAAAGAGCCTCAAACCATTATATTAGGTCATGGGAATGACTTAATATAAATGTTACTGGTATTTGGCATATCAAATACAGCACGAGCAGCTTGCCAGGCTTGCCGTGCGGGTGGTATACTCTTGTAGTCACCTCTAAATAAAGCATTTATTGATGAACGGTGCAGCCACCTAGTGGCCGCGCGACCGGGCTTTTAGGCTTTTATATTCTGGTCTGCTGGGTGGAGTTGTGAGGAGAGGGAAGTCCGGATGTGGAAAATGGCGGCCCCCAAGGAGTAGGGGGTGTTGTCTGGCTTGTTGTGAGGCTCTGCTGGGGTGGCAGGCCAGGGCTAGAACCCGCCATACCTCCCAGGCGCCTCATGAGTGGCTGGGCACAAGGAGAGCAAGTAGCAGCTCTGCCCCATGCCTGAGAGTCTCTGGTTCAGCATACCTGGGCCAGATTGAAAAAAAAAAAAACTGCTGCAGTGTGGGAGTCGATGATCAGGGCTGTGATAGTCTGGTCTGCTGGGTGGAGTTGTGATGAGGGAGGGAAGTCTGGATGTGGAAAATGGCGGCCCACAGGGAGTAGGGGGTGTCATCTGGCTTGTTGTGAGGCTCTGCTGGGGTGGCAGGCCAGGGCTAGAAACCGCCATGTATCCCAGGTGCCTCATGTGCGGCTGGGCACAAGGAGAGCAAAGGCCTTTGCTGGGCACAAGGCCGCAAAGTCAAAAAGAATAAATCAGATGTCAAAAGGCAAATTGATGCTTGCCAAGTCCATGTGGTGAAATGAGGCCTCAGCCACTCGCTGATCTTCTTTGTTGTTTGGGATGACCGAGGCCTTGACAAGTAGGCGACTGAGTGCTCAGCCTTCCTGGGGCTGTCACAAACATGCGCCTGTCCTGATGCCCAGAGTAGTTTGTTTTCAAATGTTCTGCTCCAGTGTTTGATCCTTCCTCCAACAATGAACCTCACTGAGACAGTCTCAATCCTGACGCACTGGTCACACAGGCTGTGTCTCGGTGGGTCCCAGTGATGCAGCCTGAATGCTGACTTCATTCACTCTGTGCTGGAAGGTGGGGAGTGCTTTAGGCCTGCCGCGACATTCCAGCCAACAACCAGGCAAACAACTCCCACCTAAGATGCTGCTCTGGCCCCTGCATAGGGCACTTTTCTAAACTCCATATGCTGCTCAGGCTGTCAGAGAGAGACAACTGCAGTCAGCCTTTCTCTTTGAAGGTGGGGTGCCTGGTGCCCTATGGTCCCCACAGAGGTCTAGAGAAAACCTCTTTAAGAAACAGAAGCGTTGGGAACTCCGGCCTTGTGCTGCTCTGCCATGCCAGCCTGGCCCCTTCTTCAGGTCCTGATGTGGGAACGAACCATTTAGGTTTTCTCCATCCCGGTACTCTGGGAGTTCAGAGAGGGTTGTTCTACCAATCACAGGGAAATGAAGCTCTTTTTCTCCATACCTTGGCCCCATGCCACACAGCAGAGGGCATTGCTGGTCACGGGCTATGGAGCTTGGGCTTTGGACACCAGCATTTGCTACCAGGAAACTTTGCTACTTGGGAAATGCTAATTTTGTCTATTCCACAGGTGTGATGGGGGAGTATGAGCCGAAGATTGAAGTGCGTTTTGCTGAGGTGAAAGAAGCTGCCAAGGAGTCCTCTGTGAAGCTGGAGTGCTTCGCCCTCGGAAAGTAAGGCTGTTTTGTTTTTCTGACCCGCAACACCACCCCCCACCACGCATACAAGCTGTTTCACTTCAGAAACAAAACTTTTTAAATTCAATCATTGCTTTGAAAAATTATCAATTATATTCCAAATGCTTAGAGGAAGTAGCATGTTCTGGTTGGAGTTTGAATCAACTTTCCTACCCAGTAACTGCCTTAAGCACTGGGCGGTGTCCTGAGCTGCTGGCCACGTGCCCATGGTAGCACCATCATAGGAAGCAAGTGGGTGCCTGGGACAGAGGCCCCTCTCTGCCCTGCCCAGGATCCATCTCCTGGCATGAGTCTCTTGGGTCAGGGTCACTTGGGGCAGATACCTGACCCCACTAAGCCCACAGGGAACTGACAACCAGCTCCTCCAAGTGCATCATTTGGATATTTAATGGGGCTAGGGGACAGGGATCACTCCCTCCCACCACTGGGCTCAGGGACAGGTCCTCAACAGTTCTCTGCAATTTTGCTTAGAATTCACAAAACATTGCTTTCTCTTTGGGGTATTCAGAGTCCATTCTTACGTCTTTAACTACCAGTACTAAAGCCACAGACATGGCTGGACTCCAGCTTCCCTTGGCACCACGCTGAGGCTGTCGGGCCTCATGAGGGGTGACTGCTCAGCTCTGTGTCTAGCCACATCATAGCAGCCATCTTCGCCTCCCTACTCGGCACCTTCTTCCAAGCCAGAGGGTCCTTCCTGAGGACTCGACCCACCAGGGGTGGCGGTGTCTCTTTCATGTGATGGAATGGCCCAGTGCACTGAGTGTTTAGCTATACAAAAGATGCTTCACATGACAGAGTGTCCCTGCACACTGAACCTTTAACTATCCAAATGACACTCTTCCTAACTTGTCCCTTCCCTTTTTAGAAAAGACTTGTCAGACTTTCAGGGGTCAGGGCTTACCTCCTGTGTCTCAGAAACTGCATCTGGGTTCATAGAATAGTGATTCCAAAGGGTCTGTCCAAATCTGCTTTTGCTGCTGAAATTGTTCTTTAATTTGATCTTAAATATTCACTTCACTTGTATCACTTGTCTTCCCGTTGTTCATCGATTTGCTCAAGTGGACACCAGTAACATCTCCATATGTCCTGTCATGTGCTAGTATAGCCCAAGGGCATCTGCTTGCTCCAGGGACATGAAGAGCCTCAAACCAGACCTCAGGTCATGGTAATTAGGTCTATAATTGTTACTGGTTTGGGGCATATCAAATACCACATGGGTATTTGCCAGGCTCTGCCATGTGGGTAGTATACTCTCTATAGTAGGCGCTCAGTTCTTGCATTTACTGATGAATCACAATGGGGAGAGACTGGTTTTTCTCTTGGGTGGGGCTCTGAAAAGCTGTGGAGTCCAGATGTTGAGAATGCCAAATGGCAGCCCTCGATGTAGGCAGTTCCCTGGCTTCTTGTGAGGCTCTATGATTTTAATATTAAACTTAATAAATTATTCAAGAGCACGAAATGGGCACTCCAGGATTTAGTTCCTCTCTTGGTCCTAAAAAGATAGAAGATAAAATCCTTAAAAGATAAAAGAAGCTGGAACCATTTTAAAGAGTTCTCAGAAATCAGTTTACAAAAGCATAAGACAGTTGAGAATTAGTTGATTTCATTAGAACTATTGCATCAGGAAAGAAAATGAATAGTTTATTTCATTTAGCCTCTTGGAATATGAATTTCTATCACTGAACATATTTCCGTACTTACAAAAAATCCTAAACAAGCATTTCTGACTCGCTCTCAAGAAGCTCATGTAAATGAGCTTCATCCGTTCGGCCTGTCACACTCAGTGTCCTGACGGCGTAGAAATCTCATGGTGCTGCTCACAGGGTATTTCTGTCGTATGGAACAAGCTCAGGTGCAAGAGCCTGTTCAGCGTGTGCTGCTGTGGAAGCGAGGCCCCGATTCAAGGACTCAGAATCTCAGGGAAGGCTGCGAGAACCGCCTGCGGACAGTCCCACACCCTCCTCCTGGGCACACTTTGCCCATAACTCCGTGCTCTCCACTTTCTCATCCTAAAGGAGCTGTTTCCCTCCGCTGATTTATGTTAGAAAGTGAGGTGGGCATGGACGTGGAGCTGATACTGTCCGCTGGTTTACGTTAGGAAGGTGAGGTGGGCATGGACGTGGAGCTGATACCGTCTGCTGGTTTACGTTAGGAAGGTGAGGTGGGCATGGACGTGGGGCTGATACCCACCACTGGTTTACGTTAGGAAGTGAGGTGGGCATGGACATGGAGCTGATACCCTTCTCTGGTTTACGTTAGGAAGGTGAGCTGATACCCTCTGCTGGCTTACATTAGGAAGTGAGGTGGGCATGGACGTGGAGCTGATACCCACCACTGGTTTACATTAGGAAAGTGAGGTGGGCATGGACATAGAGCTGATACCCTCCACTGGTTTACGTTAGGAAGGTGAGGTGGGCATGGAAGTGGGAGCTGATACCTACCACTGGTTTACATTAGGAAGTGAGTTGGGCATGGATGTGGAGCTGATACCCACCACTGGTTTACAATAGGAAGTGAGGTGGGCATGGATGTGGGGCTGATACCCACCACTGGTTTATGTTAGGAAGTGAGGTGGGCATGGACGTGGAGCTGATACCTTCAGCTGGTTTACTTTAGGGAGTGAAGTGGGCACAGACATAGAACTGATACCTTCTGCTGGTTTATGTTAGGAAGTGAGGTGGGCATGGGCATGGAGCTGATACCCACCATTGGTTTATGTTAGGAAGTGAAGTGGGCATGGACGTGGGGCCTGATACCTTCAGCTGGTTTACATTAGGAAGTGAGGTGGGCATGGACGTGGAGCTGATACCCATCACTGGTTTACTTAGGAAGGTGAGGTGGGCATGGACGTGGAGCCCGGGCTGAAGGTTTGTGAGCATTCCTCAAATCCCTCTGAACCACAAATTTGGATTCCATATTCCCTCAGGGGGAGTAGGTGGGAGGGGTCCCAGAAGCAGGTGTTTGGGTCCACCCCCATAGAAGTGAGAGGGAGCAGCCGGGGCATCTGCCGTGAAAGGAACATGTGGGGGCCAGGAGTGTTCAGCTGATAGCTGTAGTGTTTGAAATCTCAGCAGGTTACAGAATTTTATCTTAGTGATCCGAATCCACAGGAATATCTCAATTATATGCCCTTCACACACATTTGCCCTTCATACACACTCACATGCAAACACACACAGACTCTGCACACATACTCTCACACCACGATCTCTTATATGCACACACTCACATTCTTCAGCACAGAGACTTTCTCTCACACAGACTCATATACAGATGTTTCTTCACACACACATGTCTCTCATATCTACAGACTCACACAAGATCTCTCTCACACATAGTCTACATACACACACTGATACTCTTTCACACATTCTGTCACACACAGATTCTCTTTCACACATAGACTCATACATAGGGTGCTCCCGCACATACTCTCTCTCAAATCTTCAGGGATCTCTTCCCACACAGACTCTCACACAAAATCTCTCTTTTTTTCCCTTTTTTTAAAAAAACATTTTATTATACCACCGTGAGATATACAATTACAACGTTGTTCACATTTGGAGGTTTCGGTCACACAGTGTTCCAGCACCCCGCCCTCCACCAGTGCCCATCACCCACCACCCTTGCCCCCAATTCCCTCCCCCAGGTCCTGCCTAAATGGCAGGTTCTTTATCTCCTCTCTCTCTCCCTCTCTCTCTTCCTTCTCCTACACATTGTGGGTTGCACTACATACACTTAGAAGCCATCATTTGCATTTTTTGCCTGTATTTAATGCTCAGTTCTATGTTGGTATCAGACCTTTTGACATTTATTCACACATGTTCCCTTCTCTATCTTACCTAACCTCTGACTCCCATGCGCTTGTGGTAATTTCCACTTTTGGTAAGATCACCTGGTATATTTATGTCATGCAAATAAATGCAGTCATTCTATGTCTCTTTCTTTCCTTCTGACTAATTTAACTTGATCACTTGATCACTTGAATCCCATTATTCATTGATTTGCTCTAGCGGGCGCCAGTAATATTTCCATTGGACCCTATCACATGCCAATGTAGCCCAATGGCATCTGGTTGATTCAGGAATATGAAGAGCCTCAAAAACGTTCCTTCAGGGTCTTTACAAGGAAGTCTGACCATCTTGTAGGTGGGTGGCCACGTGATCTTTTGACATCCCATGGGATCCAGTCGGTAATGGCTCTAGTCCAGAGGTTGTCTCCAAATCACAACTAATTTCACTCAACATGATTCTTTCCAAGTCCATCCATTTATAGGCAAATTTCATAACTTCATTTTTTCCTGACAGCTGCATAGTATTCCATTGTGTAGATGTACCACAGTTTCTTTATCCAGTCATCAGTTCTCAGGCATACTGGTTGTTTCCATGTTCTGGCTATTGTGAATAGTGCTGCTATGAAATAAAAGTGCAGATTGTGTTTCCACTGTGTGTTTTTGGCTTCCCAGGGCATATTCCCAGGAGTGGTATGGCTGGGTCAAAGGGAGCTCAATTTCTAGTCTTTGGAGGAATGTCCATATTGTTTTTCAGAAAGGTTGTACCAGTCGACATTCCCACCAACAATGTATGAGAGTCCCCTTTTCCCCGCATCCACGCCAGCACTTGTTGCTTTTACCCTTTTGGATATGGGCCATTCTCTGTGGTGTGAGGTGATATCTCATTGTTGTTTTGATTTCATCTCTCTGATGATTAGTGATGATGAGCATTTTTTTCATATGCCTTTTGGCCATTCGAATTTCTTCCTTGTCAAAGTTTCTGTTCATCTCTTCTCCCCATTTTCTAATGGGATTGGCTGTTTTTTTCTTATATAGCTGTACCAGTGCCTGATATATCCTGAATATTAACCCCTTATCAGATGGGTATTTGGTGAATATTCTTTCCCATTCTGGGGTCTGTCTTTCTATCTTGGTCACTGTTTCTTTCTGAGGTGCAGATGCTCTTCAGTTTCATGTAGTCCCATATGTTTATATTTTCTTCTAGTTGCTTTGTTAATAGTGTTTCACCTTTGAAGATGTCTTTAGCTTCAATGTCGGTGGAGGGTTTTTCCTATATTTTCTTCAATGAACTTTATGGATTCAGGTCTGATATTGAGATCTTTAATCCATTTTGATCTGATTTTTGTGCAAGGTGTTAGACACAGGTCCAAATTCATTTTTTACATGTACCTGTCCAGTTTTCCCAGCACCACTTGTTGAAGAGGCTTTCCTTACACCAGTTTGGACTCTGCACCTTTATCAAAGATTAACTGATCGTGTCTTTGAGTGTTGGTGTCAGGATACTCAACTCTATTCCATAGGTCCTCAGGTCTGTTTTTATTCCAGTACCATGCTGTTTTAATTACTGCTGCTTTGTAGTACAGTTTGAGGTTGGGAAAGGTGATGCCTCCCATATTCTTCTTCCCAAGGATTGCTTTAGCTATCCGTGGGGGTTTATTATTCCATACGAATTTCAGGAGTGTTTGGTCAATTTCTTTAAAGAATGTCATGGGAATCCTTATAGGAACCGCATTGAATCTGTACAAAGCTCTAGGGAGTATTACCATCTTGACAATGTTAATTCTCCCTATTCATGAGCAGGGAATGTGTTTCCATTTCCTCGTGTCCTCTTTTATTTCTTGAAGCAGTGTCTTGTAGTTCTCTTTCTATAGGTCCTTTACACACTTGGTTATTCTGATTCCTAGGTATTTGATTTTCTGTGGCACAAGTGTGAATGGAATTGATTTCTTAATATCCCTTTCTTCTCTTTCATTATTTGTGTATAGGAAAGCCACAGACTTTTGGGTATTGATTTTGTACCCTGCCACTCTACTATACATATCTATTATTTCTAAGAGTTTTTGGATTGAGAGTTTAGGGTTCTCTATGTATAATATCATGTTATCTGCAAATAATGATAGCTTGATTTCTTCCTTGCCTATCTGGGTGCCCTTAATGTCCTTTTCTTCTCTGATTGCTATGATGAGTACTTCCAGTACTATATTGAATAAAAGAGGAAAGAGAGGGCAACCTTGTGGTGTTCCTGATCTTAAGGGGAAGGCTTTCAATTTTTCCCCATTGAGAATGATACTCACTATGGGCTTTTGGTAAATGGCTTTGACTGTCTTGAGGAAGCTTCCTTCAATTCCCATTTTCTGGAGGGTTTTAATCATGAATGGGTGCTGGATCTTGTCAAATGCTTTTTCTGCATCTATCAATAGGACCATATGGTTTTTATTTTTTCTCTTATTGATATGATGTATTTTGTTGATTGATTTGCGAATGTTGAACCATCCTTGCATTCCCGGATGAATCCTACTTGGTCATGATGTATGCTCTTTTTGATGAGTCTTTGGATTCTGTTTGCTAGTGTTTTGTTGAAGATCTTAGCATCTGTGTTCATCAAGGAGATTGGTCTGTAATTTTCCATCTTTGTGTTGTCTCTACCTGCTTTGGGTATCAGGGTGGTATGTGCCTCGTAAAAGCTGTTTGGGAGTGTTTCTGTTTCTTCTATTTCCTGGAAGAGCTTGAACAGGACTGGCAGTAGGTCCTCCTTAAAGGTTTGGTAGAATTTGCCAGTGAACCCATCTGGACCTGGGCTTTTGTGTTTGGGCAGACTTTTAATTATTGTTTCAATTTCCTCGATGGTGATAGGCTTATTCAGGTATTGGAGGTCTTCTTGTTTCAATCGTGGGAGGTTATAGGACTTCAGGAATTTATCCATTTCTTCTAGGTTCTCATGTTTTGTGGCATAAAGGTTCTCAAAGTAACCTCTGATGATCTTTTGGATTTCTGTTTTTTCTGTTGTGATGTCACCATTTTCATTTCTGATTCTGTTTATTTGGGTTCTCTCTTTCCCTGTCCTTACAAGTCTTGCCAGTGGCTTGTCGATCTTGTTTAATTTTTCAAAGAACCAGCTCTTAGTTTCATTAATCTTTTGGATTGTTTTTTGGTTTCTAGCTCGTTGATTTCCTCCCTAAGTTTCACTATTTCCTTCCTTCTGCCTGGGTTGGGCTTCCCTTGTTGGTCTTTTTCTAATATTTTCAGCTGTGAGGTCAGGTTATTTATGTGGGCCCTTTCTTCTTTCCTGATGTATGCTTGCAGAGCTATGAACTTTCCTCTTAACACAGCTTTTGCTGTGTCCCACAAGTTCTGATAGTTGGTATCTTCATTGTAATTTGTTTCTAGGAATCTTTGGATTTCCTGTTTGATTTCTTCTATGACCCATTTGTTGTTCAGCAGTGAGCTGTTTAGTTTCCAAGTATTTGGTTTAGCTCCCTGCTTCTGTGTATGGTTCACTACTATTTTCAGTACATCGTGATCTGAAAAGATAGTTGACACAATTTCAATCTTTTTTACTTTGTTGAGGTATGCTTTGTGGCTCACTATGTGGTCTATCTTGGAGTATGTTCCATGTGCACTGAAAAAATGTATATTCAGCTTTTTTTTGGATGAAATGTCCTGTATATATCAACCAGCTCTCTTTCTTCCATTTCTTCCTTCAGGTCCAGTATTTCCCTGGTGAGTGTCAGCCTTGTCGATCTATCCATAGTTGATAAGGCAGTGTTAAAAGTCTCCGACTATTATTGTGTTACTGTTAATGTCTTCTTTGAGGTCTATTAATAGTCGTTTTAAGTATTTTGATGGCCCCTCGTTTGGGCGCATATATGTTTAGTAGTGTGATTTCTTCCTGGTAAACATACCCCTTAATTATTAAGAAATGGCCTTCATTGTCCCTTTTAACCTTTTTTCAGCCTGAAATCTATATTGTCAGATACAAGTATGGCCACACCCGCCTTTTTGGAGAGGTTGTTTGCGTGGAGAATGGTCTTCCAGCTTTTGACTTTGAGTCTGTGTTTGCTCTGGTTATTCAGATGTGTTTCTTGTAGGCAGCAGAATGTTGGATTCAGTTTTTTAATCCATTTTGCCACCCTGTGTCTCTTTTTTTTTTTTAATTTTTTATATACCACCGTGAAACCACAATTACAAAGGTGTTCATAATTGGTTCTTGGTAATACAGTATTCCAGGAACCCATCCCTCCACCAGTGCCCCATTTCCACCACCAGTGTACCCCTCCCCTCCCGTCCCCCACCCGCCTTAATAAGGTACCCAGTTTCTCCTTTTCTTCTCTCTATACTCTGCAACTCTCCTCTTATTTTACACATTATGGCTAGCCCTGCAGATATTTAAAGTTTATCACTTAAGTCTCTTTGTGTATATTCAGTGGTGGGTTTAATCTGCCATTACCATTTCCCATATTTATTAAAACACTGGTATCACATCTATACTGTCCTTCCTTCTGACTAATTTCACTCAGCATGATGACTCCATGTCATCCATTTGCAGGTAAATTTCATAATTTCATCCTTTCTGACACCGCATATATTCCATGTGTAGATGAACCACGTTTCTTAGCCAGTCCTCGGGCATTTAGGTTGTTTCCAGATTCTAGCTATAGTGAATAGCCAGAGAGAAAGTAAGATAGTGTTGATATTCAGGAGTGCTATTGTGGATCAAATGGGAGCTCAATATAGCTTTGGAGGAATGCCCTATTCAAGGGCTGGCAGTGGAGTGGATGAGGTAATAAAAAGAGTTCAAGATTACAAGGATTCATCCCGGGAAGGTGTTATATAAGCTCTGCACCTCAAAAGAAGGTGGAAGATACAAAGAAAACAGAGTGGGAAGGTATTCACCCAATACCGAAGGGTTAATATCAGAATATAGGACTGGTAGCACTCCACAAGAAGAAAGAAGGGGGAGAAGGAGACAGACAAGTGCATCTTAACATCAGGAGATGCAAATCAAAACAACAATGGTCCATCTCACCCCACAGAGACGGCACACCCAAGAACAACCCTATGTCTCTTAATTGGTGCATTTAGACAGTTGACGTTGAGAGAGATTATTGTCATTGGATTTTGTGCCATCTTTCTGTTTAAACTTGTTGTGGTTTTGGGTTGTCTTATTTTACAATAGACCCTTCAATCCTTCTTTTAGAGTTGGTTTTGGAGTCTATGAATTTCCTGAGTTGTTGTTTAACCATGAAGTTGTGTATCTTTCCGGTCATCTGAAAGTAAGTCTAGCTGGGTAAAGAATTATTGGTGAGGCCTGAAGTTCATTGAGTCTTTTCACAATACCCCCACCATTGTTTTCGGGCTTGGAGTGTTTCATCTGAGAAGTCTGCTGTAAATCTCAGGGATGCTCCTTTGTATGTGATTTCCTTCTTCGATCTTGCTGCTTTCAGTATTCTATCTCTGTCTATTGTTTTTGTCATTTTAATAAGGATGTGTCTTGGAGTATTCTTATTGGGGTTTCTTTTAGCTGGTATCCTTCAGACCTCCTGTATCTAGGAGCATACTTTCTTCAGTTCAGGAACTTGTCAGCGATGATGGCTTTGACAGCTTCTTCTTCATCAGGGTTTTCTTCTTGCCCTTCTGGGACCCCAATGATGTGTATGTTGTTCCTTTTTGGCTTCATCCCGATTTTCTCTGGTAGTCTGTTCATTGATTTTGAGTCTTTTTTTCCATCTTCTGGTGTTGTCTACAGAATCTCTGAACCTCATCTTCGAGATCACTAATTCTTTCTTCAGTAGCTGTTACTCTGCTTTGGAGGTCTTCTCCTGTGTTTTTCAGTTCACTTACCTCATTTTCAATATCTGTCATTTCTGCTTGTACTTTGGTCTGAAATTTACTCAATTCTGCTCTCATGTCCTCCTGTATTTTATTGACTTTGTATTCCATTGTTTCTTTTATTTCCTTGTGCATCTTTAACAGTTGCTTCCGAAATTCCTTTTCAGAGAGGTTATATAGCTCATCATTATTGCTGGATTCATCTGTAATAGTGACTTCAATCGTAGAGCTTGAAGGACTTCTGCGCTGCTTTACCATAATGACTATCATAGGTTTAAAATGTGTGTTCTGGGTGACTAGTCAATAGAGTTAATAGGTGCCTGAATTACTTTGCATCTAGGGACATATAGCAAAGAGTGTAGGGGCCAATGCTCAGTGGTATCTCAGGTAGATACACAATACTTCAAGTGGACTTCGCTAGCGCGTCTGTGCGATTTTGAATTTTGGGGTGTCAGTGGGTGGTTCTGGAGTCAGGGGTTGGGGTGGGGGTCATGCAGTGGATGGTCTGAGGACGCTGGGTGGGGCTTGGTCCCCTCCTCAAAGCTGGAGCCCTTTGTCCTGGAGCGGAGTGGCTCAGGGGGCCGCCCGCAGCGCAGGAACGCACCTGGTGGGAAGAGAGCGGGGGATCTGCTGGGCATCGGGGCTGGATGGCATCAGGTGGGAGGTCCGTGGACTCTGGGTGGGGCTTGGTCCCCTCCTCAAAGCTGGAGCCCTTTGTCCTGGAGCAGAGTGGCTCGGGGGGCTGCCCGCCACGGGAACGCACCTGGTGGGAAGAGTGTGGGGATCTGCTGGGCCTTACATATCTCTTTTTACATACAATATCTTACATGCTTTCATGCACAATCCCTCCCTTGCACTCTTTCATACATAGACTTTCTGACACAGATTCTCTAACACAGACTTATACACATGTTATCACACATTATACTGTCTCTCACATACATAGACTCTCTCACACAAGAACTCTTTCACACAGAGACTTTCTCACACAGATTCTCTAACACAGACTTATACACATGTTCTCACACATTATACTGTCTCTCACATACATAGACTCTCTCACACAAGAACTCTTTCACACAGAGACTTTCTCACACAGATTCTCTCATACTGGCATACATATACTCTCTCTCTCCACTCATGCACACAGACTTTTTCTCTCACAGACTCTCTCAAACATTATGTCACACATCAACACATTCTCCTACATACTTATACACATACTTTCACTAAGTAACATATATATACTCTTACACATTTAGCATGCTCTCACACACATTATATCATGTGTACACACAAAACTTTCTCACACACACTCTCATATATACTCTCACACACACTCTTACACACAAACATGCATACACATATGTGCCATGCATTCCAACAGCTGCATGATCAGTGATATAAAGCCAACATTTGGAGTCTTATTCTACTCGAAACATCACTGAGGCTGCGATGCCCCCATTTCATCCAGACTTAGGGCACAGTCATGGGACAGACCTTCACTCTCCCAGGCAGAGTTCTCAGCTCCCCCTCGAGAGCCCTGTCCAGGCAATGTTGTTTGCACTCATCAAGGACCACTGGGGACAGATCAAGAATCCTGGGAAATGTGGGCTCCATTAATAGACTTTCTCACATAGACTCTTAGAAATAAAAGTCACCATGTTTCTTTTTTAAAAATCAGCATCTTAGAGGTGAAAATAGTCGGCCCATTAAAAACTGGCAAGACTATAGGTGGTGCAATGCACTGTCTGAGGAGAGTATGAGAAGCTGTAGCTTCCTGATACTGTTAGGACAGGCAGTACAGAGCCAGAAACATTTAAATTCACTAATCTAATTGAAAAGCATCACAACTGGGAGGGCTGATGCATATGTAGAAAAACCAGTTTGGTGAATAAGATTGACTGTGGAACCCATCAAAGAGACATTTCACAAGAAGCAAAACTGAGGTAGAATGGGGGGACTCATGAAGCCCACCTTAGTGTTCATCACAGACACTGTCAGGGATAGAATCACTTATGGAGTAGATGCTCACGGACACTGTCAGGGAGAGAATTACTTATGGAATAGATACTCACAGACACTGTCAGGAGAGAATCAGTAATGGAGTAGAGCCTCACAGACTCTGTCAGGGATAGAATCACTTATGGAGTAGATGCTCACAGACACCATTCAGGGATAGAATCACTTATGGACTAGATGCTCACGGACACTGTCAGAGATCGAATCACTTATGGAGTAGATGCTCACAGACACCATTCAGGGATAGAATCACTTATGGACTAGATGCTTATGGACACTCTCAGTGTGGAATTCATTTATGAAGTAGATGCTATGACTTTATCTGACTGAAAGAAAGTTGAGATTATGTTTATAAAATTAAGTAACAAATATGAAGTGGAACCCCCTGGGGTTGCAATGGAAATTCGGGCAATATCTGGGTTCAGTTTCAGTACTCAGTGCCTGGGAATGGTCTGCGGTTGTTGGGGAACTCAGGGATGGACGTGCTTCTCACTTATGAGGATCAACATTTGTGTGAGAATCCTTTGTGTACTTTAGAAAGTGTACAACTCTGAGCTACTAACAAAATTTGTTTTGCATGTGTTTGTCAATAGTTTGTGGAAAACAAATTGTATTGTAGTTGAAACGTTACAAACATGCTTTTTTAGTCCATTACGAAATTTGAGTGTTTACTAAAGATGTTGCTTCCTTTTCTAAATCTGCAAAAGTAGCAAACCTAGGAAACAATATGCTCCTTAGAAATTAATTATGTGATGGGCATAATTAACAGTCTGAAAAGAATAAAATCAAACTTCCAGCTTTTCAAATTACAAATCCATACTTAGAGGTTTATTGCCAAATGTTTTGATAAACTCCACTGAATGATAATTATAAATCACATTCACTGATGTCTCCATAAAAATACTGCTATGCGACATTTTGCTTTTGCCTTTTCCCCCTAATATGGAGAGTACTTCAAATAAACCCATTAAAATCGACTTATTCAAATCTACTTGCTTACTTTCACAAGTTCTGAATTTCTTTGCAAGATGTTTGATGAACTCAGAAGTGAATGTCATTGATTTGTGAAGGAAGAAAATTAAAGATACTTTTCGCAGTAATCATGTTTCTGGTCACTTTTCTAAAGTCCTGGATGATATTTTTAATAAACTACATAGGAAGTAAGCTGGACTTCAGATGTTTTCTGAGGAGGAGTGGAGGAAAGTATGAGCAGTGAATAGAAGGGATGGGGGAAAGATGGGTTTCAGCACCAGTGATGTGAAAAATGCAAGTTTGTAGTTAGCACAATGGTGACTGGCTCCCACAAAGTATTGTGGAATGTAGCAAGTGACTGAGGAGCACTCACTGGTTTCTGCCCTGTTCCTTCTCATCACTGTGTAGGTCATGCTGGTATTTACCCCTCTTGGTGACCTCTGAGCTTCCTGCATTGTGGTTTGGCATCTGGCATATTTTTGAAATTTTCTTTTGATTTTCCTCCTGGGTCTCCACTTTGGTGTCTGTTGTTTTTCTCTTTCTGGAGCCCCCATCACATGTCCCCAGCGTCCCCATCATCACGCCCCTATCACATGTTTGTTACACCATGTGCAGCTCCCCCAGGCCCATGACATTGGTGCCCATTTTTGTTTTCATTTTTATTTCTGTTGGTATTTTAGTTGGGGGATTTTTTTGTGTCATTCCTCCTGCTCATTGCTCAGCCCCGGATGTGCTACCCTGCAGAGCACAGGGAAGGTTTCCCTGCAGCCTCCCCCTGTTTCCATCCCTCTGCAACTCTCTCTGGCACTTGCCTGCTACGCACTGTCCCTTGTGAACCCTCCCACATGAATCCTTGATCACTTGAATCCTTTTATTCATCGATTTGCTCGAGCTGGCACCAGTAACATTTTCATTGGACCATATCACGTGCCAGTGTACCCCAATGGCATCTGGTTGATTCAGGAATATGAAGAGCCTCAAACCGTTCCTTCAGGGTCTTGACAAAGAAGTCTGACCATCTTGTAGGTGGGCAGTCAAGTGATCTTTTGATGTCCCGTGGGATTCAGTCAGTAACAGCTCTAGTCCAGCGGTTGTCTCCAAATCGCATTACATGTCCAGCCCATCTGATTTTTTGATGTCTTGGCAAACGAGACAGCACCCCCTGATTCTGGAATAGCAATGGAGGTCGGAACTTTGGATTCCTTCTCTCACTTGAGTGAGGTGTGATATTCTAAGCATAGCTCTTTCGATTCCTCTCTGGGAGACCTGAATAGCATTCTCATCCATTCTCGCCAGTCTGATTCCCATCCCTGACAATCAGTGGAGTTAACCGGACTTTCCATCGAAAGTCCAGTGACCTGCTGGGTGGAATCCCTTTTAACTTCAGAGTGAGCCAGGGAAGATTCTTCCAGGGGAAAAACAAACACAGAGCAGATGTGCATGTAGCATTGCAATTCTTCTATTCTAGAGACGAAACCTGCATCTTCCCTCCTTGAATCTGTACTGGCCTTGTGATATGCTGCGGCGACAGAACAGGAGGGAGATGATGTTAAGCTGATTTGGAGGCTGGGTTTTCAAGGCACTACCTCTGCAGCTTCTCTTGGTACATAGCCCTGATACCGTGTGGATACACTTGAGCGAGCCTATTCAAGAATTAGAGAAATGCCCAGCCATACCAGACAAGCCACCCTTCACCATATACCCTTAGCCAACTGACCCTGCAGGTCAAGACCACATGAGGTGCTACTGATGTAGGCAGGCAGACAGGGGGTCCCCAAGGCAATGAAGTTTCACCCTAAGGCTGTCCAGATTCATCTGTTTGGAAGCCGGAACCAGACTTGATAAGACCACTGTCACTGTATCACTGTATCACTGTCTTCCCATTCATCATCCATTGGATCGAGCGGGCACAAGGGAACATCTCCATATGTTCTGTCTCATGCAAGTAGAGCCCAAGGGCACCTGCTCGCTCCAGGAACATAAAGAGCCTCAAACCATTCCATCAGGTCATGGGAATGAGGTCTAAAATTGTTACTGCTATTCGGCATATCAAATACACATGGGTAGCTTGCCAGGCTCTGCTGTACAGGTAACATACTCTTGTAGTCATCTCTAAATCCAGCATTTATTGATGAACCATGCAGCCGCTTTTGGCCGCGCGACCTGGGCTGTGATAGGCTGGTCTGCTGGGTGGAGTTCTGACGAGAGGGAAGTCTGAATGTGGAAAATGGAGACCCTCATGGAGTGGGAGGTCATCTGGCTTGTTGTGAGGCTCTGCTGGGGTGGTGGGCCAGGGCTAGAAACCGCCATCCCTCCCGGTGCCTCTTGAGCGGCTGGGCACAGGGAGAGCCAGTAGCAGCTCTACCCCATGTCTGTGAGTCATGCAGAAACAAGTCAAGAAAAGGAGATTTTCAAAGACCACTCTCAAAGTCTACTCCGCTTAAGCAACGGCCCTAGCAATGGTCTTTAACCTAGGTTGAAGCCCCATATGGGAGTAGCTTGGGGAGAAATCTATAAAAAGCCGTCCTGATCAAAGGACTGTGCACGTATGCTGCCTGAGTCCATGAGCTGCTTGAGCCCATGTGGCTGAGCACATGTGGTGCCCAAGCACATGTCTCGCCCGCATCTCCCCTCTTGAGATGTGTACTCTATCTCTCTCTCACTTTCCCTCCTCCTTCCCCATCCTAAAACCTCCATAATAAAATCTGTTTTACTTAAAAAAAAATGAGGCATATGTTAATACAGGGAGAACGAACGGTGGAGTCGAAGAGATGTACTCGGAGCCGGAGGTTCTTTGTCCTTTTAGCAGTGACTGTTTCGGGGGAAGACATGAAACCTTGAGGTTTAAAATTCCTAGTCTGGACATTTCAGGTATTTACCATATCTGAGTGTGTAGTCATGCCAGGCCATACCTGTGGCATGCCTGGTTTTTTGTGGGAATAATGGACCTCATTCCCAATGAATGGAATGGACTTCATTCCCAACTGGGGCCTGCTTGAGCAAATTGATGAACAACAGGAAGATAAGTGATTCAAGTGATGGGTATTATGTATCAGGCACAGGCGAGGAGACTCAGGGTGTGATGCTGAGCAGGGGCTGTGCTGTGGTGGTGGAGACCACACTTTCCTCCATGCCCCTGCTCTGTCCTTGTCCTAGGTTTCCCTGGAACAGTCACTGAGTGTGACACGGAACACATGGGGTTCCGTGGTGGACGGGACTGAGCTTCTCCTCTGCACCCTGCTTTGTCCTTGTCCTGGGTGTCCCTGGATACTTCTTGACCAGACTGCCAAGGCTTACAGAATCTCCACTGGCTTCCTGTGCCCACTGGATTCCTGTTGGTTGGTCCATCCGTGCCAATTTCTATGTGTCTATCCTTCTGCTTGCTTCTTCTAGATCTGCTGCTCATCCTCCAGGCTCATCTAGCAGTCAGCAGTTTTAGACTGAATTAATTATAGATATGATCAATACTTTGTTGTGAAATGCTGGGCTGTGGTTTATTTATTTCAAGTAGTGCATTCTTTCCATTGGGTTCCTATGAAGCTGTTTGGTTTATATTGACTATAACAAGCAGGGAGTGAAGGGGAGAGTAGAGTAGGGTAGAATAAAATAGGTCAATACAGAGTTGGGTGCATTGAGGCAGTGCAGTGTGGGGTAATGAAGCAGTGTGGTGTGGGGTGCATTGGGGCAATGCAGTGTGGGTGCAATGGAGCAGTGCAGTGGGGAAGTGATGTGTGGGTACAGTGGGGCAGTGCATTGTGGGTGCAGTGGAGCATTATGGTATGGGGTGCAGTGGGGAATGATGTGTGGGGTGCAGTGGGCAGTGCAGTGTGGGATGCAATGGGTAGTAAAGTGTGGGATGCAGTGGAGCAATGCAATGTAGGTGTAGTGGGGCAATGGAGAGTGGGTGAAGTGGAGCAATGCAGTATTGGTAGTGGGGCAATGCAGTGTGGGTGCAGTGAAGCAGTGCAGTGTAAGAATAATGAGCAATGCAGTGCAGGTGTAGTGTGAGGTGCAGTGGGGAAGTGTAATGCGGATACAGTGGGGCAGTGCAGTGTGGGTTACAGAGGGGCATTGAAGTGGGGTACAGTGGGGCATTTCAGTGTGGGTGCAGTGGGGCAGTACAGTTTGAGGTGCAGAGAAGCAGTGCAGAGTGGGGTGCAGTGGGCAGTGCTGTGTGGGGTACAGCATGGGCAGTCCAGTGTAGGGGTGCAGTGTGGCAGTGCAGCGTGGAATACAGTAGGACCATACAGTGTGAGTGCAGTGGCACAGTTCAGGCTAGTGTATGGAGGAACAGAGTGCTCATGAGACCATTTGGCCTCTGGGAGGCAACCATGACTGCTGACCGTTTTTCCTGGGCTGGGTTTCACCTGCTCATTGTCTCTAGAACCTTTTCTGCATAGCCTCTGAGAGCGTATGATGCAGGCCTGGCTCTGACTTGCCATGTCAGCCGTGCTGTGTTCCGCCTGTGCATGTCCAGGAGGAAACCTTCTTGTCTATCGTCCTGTCCTTGTGAGGCTTCGCTGCCCCAGCAGGTGCCTGCAGAGAGAAGGGCCGGGCTCCCTCAGCAATCGGGGCTGTTTCTGGAACTGCGTGCCTGACTCCCTGTGCGCTGGACAGGCTGTAGCATTTCCCTGCTCCTGTGTATTGTGGCTGTTGTTTGGGGCATGCTCTGAAGAACATATATGGTGATGGCAGAGATCGGAAGTGACCAAAACAGCCTTGGCTCTGCGTCAGGTCTGACTCGACTTCTCCACTCCACAACCCGCAGTCCTGCGGCAAAGTTTCTTCCCAGAAATGTGTCAATCTGCCATGCGCCGTGCCCACTTGCCCCACAGTTTTGTGGAGACTCAAAACGGTTCCACAGAATGTTAGAAAGATTTCTATCTGGGAAATGGAATTACGGGTCTGGATCCTATTTTAAATCCCTATAATTACTACTATTTCAGCCACCATTTAAATTTTAATTTTATCTCTTTGAAATTTAGAAAAAATTCAAATGATAACCTTTAAAAATTCAAGTTTTTCTTCTGAGAAGAACCAGAGTTTTCTCAAACTCACCCCAGCCAGAGTCCATTACCTGGGTGCCTTGCAAAGTTTGGGAGCAGGAAGGGGAGCCCAGAAAAAAAGTTGGGGGGGTCCCCGTCCCTGACAGGTGCCAGAGAGTTTGACCTGACAGGGCCCATCAGTGCCCCCACAGGTGGGTAGAGGAGCTGAGCAATCACAGAACTGAGGCCCCGAGCTCCAAGATGCAGCTCCTGGGGTCCTGTCCTAGCCATGGGGTCTCTCCACTTCGGTGTCATGCCCTCTCAGCCCAGCCATGTTCCTCCACCAAAGTGGCCCTTTATCCACAAAGCCACAGTGGCTGTGGCCTGAGAGCTCGGTGCCTGGGGCAGGATCAGTGGACACCACCTGCCCCGAGAACAGGAGGCCCTGGTCCTCATAAAGCCGCGGAGCCCATCTCCAGCCTAGCACAGCATGGTGCAGGCCAGCATCCTGCCCACACCCATCCAGGCCCTCTGTTCAGCTGTATTCCTCTGACTCTTCATTTGGGGCTTTGCTATCAGTGCTGGGCAGCACAGAAGGCAGCTCCTCCCTGTGGCACACCCATACAGATGGCGGGTGGTTCCAGGCTCAGGGATCCAGTTGCCCTTCCCGCATTTAGTAAGGAAACGGCACCAGCTCAGCTGTACCTATCACCAGGGACCTGGAGTCTTCTGGGATTCAGGGAAGCCCAGAACTTGTGGGCACCAAGCAACTCCCAGAAGCTTCTCCCCCCTTCCCTCCCCTGCATCCTCTCTCTCTCCTTTGCCTCCTCCCCCTCCCTTCTCCTTGAATACTTCTGCCCTCTCTCTTCTCTCACTCCTCTCTTGTCTCTCCTTTCTCCCATCTTTACTCTCTCTCCTCTTTCTTCTCTCTCTCTCTCTCTTGTCTCTTTCCCTCTCCTCTCTTTCCACTCTCATCTCCCTCTCTCTTCTATCTCCTCTTTCCTTTCTCCTTTCCTCTCGTTCCTCTCTCCTTTTTCCTCTCTATCTCCTTGTTCTTGCTCTTGCTCTTCTCTCTCTCTCTCTCTCTCTCTCTCTTCCTCTGATGGCTGAGCCCTGGCAGGGCCACATAGGTCCAAAATGCCATATCAGCACTGACTCAAGCATTCAGTTTTCAGGACCTTTATTCTTTCATTAGAGAAATATGTAATCATGATTTAATTGAGTAAAATAAGTATTTCAACCTCTCAAATATTGAGATATTTCCATCTGCAAGATCTGTCTCATTTTTCCAAGAATATAGAATGGAAGCCTAATCTTTAGCTTCTACCTAACTGCTTTATGTCATTAAAGTGATGTGCTGAATGTCACAAATGACGTGGTGACCCGCAGAGGAATCCCCCTCTGCTCGTGCTAGGAAAGTTGGGAACCAGCACATCTTCAAACTAGTCATGGTGTGTGTGTGTGTGTGTGTGTGTGTGTGTGTGTGTGTGTGAGAGAGAGAGAGAGAGAGAGAGAGAGAGAGAGAGATGCCACACCTGGCACTGCTCAGTGCTAAGTCCAGTCTCTAGGCTCAGGAATTTCTCCTGATGGGCTTGGGGGAATCATATGGGGTGCTGAGGATTTAGCTTGGGTCAACACTATGAAAGCAAGTACCTAACTCACTGTACTGTCCCATTAATGTGTTTTATTTGTTATGCCAAAAACTAGTAACAATTATGGACCTCGATTCCATGACCTGAAGAATGGTTTGAGGCTCTTCCTGTCCCTGGACCAAGCAGATGCCCCTTGGGCTACAATTGCTAGTGACAGGATGTATAAAGATGTTACTGGTGCCCGCTCGAGCAAATCGATAAACAACGGGAAGACAAGTAATACAGTGATACAGTTTTTATTATCAGAAGACACTTTGTCTCAAAAGAGAAACAAGTACACATGTTCCTCTCCAGACTGGTTGATCCAGGGGTAGCTCCACTAACTTTTTCTGGCACAGGATATTCAGGGGCATGTCTAGAGTGATCCAAAGAGATCAGAACAGACCCTGAATATGTGCAGTCACTGGGGACATGGTGTTCAAATTTCCCAGCAAGGGCAAATATTAATTATTGGAAAACTAAATGAAAGAATGGACAGATGGATGGAAGCAAGTCCTGGTGGGCAGTTGAGTGGTGGATAGATGGGCACACAGATGGGTGGGAGCTGGTTGACAGCAGACAATAGAATGGTCTGATTGACCTACTCACCGAGCATCTCCCCTACCGTCAGAAGCAATCTGTCACTGGCAGTGACCAGACCTGCTCCAAACTTCCTCTGAGCTGCATGGGAGAAACAGGTGGCCCTTGGTTTTCATGGGTGCTATGTTTCAGACTCTGCCATTCCCCATGGCTATGTCCATTTTGTCAGGATGACCGACAGCCCCTCTCCTGCTGGGCACTGAGAGCCAGTGTGTGCTCACTCACGGGCCAGCATGGATCGTGTCCACAGAGCTTGCCACGCCCCACTGGACAAGTTTTCTTAGCAGGCACAAACCAGACGGCATTGAAATGCAGAGCCATGGGGCTGGGGTCCCACACAGGATGCATCCCACACAGGATGTGGGAGCATCCTCGCACCTGTAGCCCTGTGGGGAAGGTGCAGGGCAGATGCTTTTGCAGGGGGCTGCTGAGCACCCACAGGCTGCTCTCAGTGGAGGTAGCGGAGGGGTCATTCCCATCTGTAGGGATCGGCTGCAGACAGTAGGATCAGCTCCTACTAACAGTATGCCAAGCACTAGGGAATGGGAAGGTTCATTTTCCTTGTGTTTTCAGACCAAATCTCACAGCTTCCTATTACCAACATTGTATGTTACATTGTCCTTGTGTGCTAACCAGGCCTGTGGGTCACAGCCAGCACCATCATATTTGACTCCAGCTTCTGCTGACCCACTGGCCTGTCATTGTGAGCTCCATCTGGGGCCCAGGGGGACTTCTAGAATCCCTGGGGTTCACTTGTCAGGATACTGTCCCCAACTCCTATTTCTGCTGCTGTAATGGCCAGTGGTCAATCTTGAAGCAAACCTTTAGAGGTTCTCATTTTCCAGTAGCTTTCCATCTAGTCAGAAGCCATGCAGTGAGTAGTGACAGGGCTAAGACAAAGGCCCTGCCATGAGGGAGACAGAGCTCAGACAGAGGTGTGCAGTAAGGGGAGACAGAGTTCAGACAGAGGCCGTGCGAGGGGTGACAGGACTCCAGACAGAGGCATGGAGTGAGGGGAGACAGGGCTCAGACAGAGGCCGAGCAGTGAGGAGTGACAGGGCTCAGACAAAGGCCCTGCCGTGAGGGAAACAGAGCTCAGACAGAGGCATGCAGTGAGGAGTGACAGGACTCAGACAGAGGTGTGCAGTGAGGGGGAGACAGAGCTCAGACAGAGGCCATGCAGTGAGGAGAAACAGGGCTCAGACAGAGGCGTGCAGTGAGGGAGAAACAGGGTTCAGACAGAGGCCATGAGGTGATGAGTGACAGGGCTCAGACAGAGGCCATGCAGTGATGAGTGACAGGGCTCAGACAGAGGCGTGCAGTGAGGAGAAACAGGGTTCAGACAGAGGTGTGCAGTGAGGGGAGACAGGAGTCAGATGCCATGCAGTGAGTGAACATAGAGCTCGTGAACTCTTTTCTCTCCTGACATTTAGTTGCAGCCTCTCAGCAGCTGATGACTTTGATACCCTGTGGGCTGAAATGTGGGATGGATCCTCCCCTGTGACATCACTTCCTGTCCTTTCCTTCTTTCAGCAAGCCAGTGAGCTCATGCAATGGGTGGGGTCCTCGCTTTGCTGAATTGATGACCTGAGTAATGTGACAGCATTTCCTCAGGGAGAGTTTTTGTGCTCTCCTTCCACTTAGGAACACTTGCACACCATCACCTAGCATCAAAGCAACAGTATCCAGTATGTTTTTCTGCCAGAGTGGATTCAGCCAGTCCAGGCATCAGTGTCCAGGTTCCATCCTCATAGTAGACTCAGCACCCAGCACAGTGCAGTAGTACTGACCACCTGTTTCAGTCCCCAACACTTATGTACCAGTTCCCAGTACTCATGCATTAGTACCTCACATCCATACATCAGATAGTTACATCAGTACACAACATCCATGTATCAGTACCTAGCATCCATACAGCAAATATATACATCAGTGCCCAGCACCCATGCATGAGGTAGGTACATTAGTACCTAGCACCCATGCATCAGTACCTAGCACCCATAAATCAGGTGTATATATATCAGTACCCAGCACCCATGCATTAGGTAGGTACACCAGAACACCCCACCCATGCACCAGTACCTAGCACCAATGTGTTAGGTATATACATAAGTACCAAGCATCCATACATCAGGTAGTTACATCAGTACACAGTACCACTGCAATAGTACCCAGCATCCATGCATCAGGTAGGTATATCAGTACCCAGTAGCTATGCATCAGTACCCAGAACCCATGCATCAGTACCTAGCATACTTGCATCAGGTAGGTACACCAGTACACAGTACACATGCATAAGTACCTGGCATCTATACATCAGGTATATACACATCAGTATACCCACTACCCATGCATCAGTACCTAGCATCCTTGCATCAGGTGGGTACATCAGCACAGTACACATGCATAAGTACCTGGCATATACATCAGTTATATACATCAGTATACCCACTACCCATGCATCAGTACCTAGCATCCTTGCATCAGGTAGGTACATCAGTACACAGTACACATGCATAAGTACCTGGCATATACATCAGTTATATACATCAGTATACCCACTACCCATGCATCAGTACCTAGCATCACTGCATCAAGTAAATACATCAGTACCCAGCACCCAGGCATCAGTACCTAGTATCCGTGCGATCAGATATGTACACCAGTACACATGCATCAGTACCTAGCATCCATGCATCAGTTAGGTACATCAGTACACAGCACCCATGCATCAGTACCTAGCATCCATGCATCAGGTAGGTACATCAGTACACAGCACCCATTCATCAATATACCCAGCATCACTGTATCACTGTATCACTGTCTTCCCGCTCATCATCGATTTGCTCAAGCGGGCACCAGTAACATCTTCATATGTCCTGTCTCATGCAAGTGGGAGCCCAAGGACACCTGCTTGCTCCAGGAACATAAAGAGCCTCAAACCATTCCATCAGGTCATGGGAATAAGGTCTATAATTGTTACTGGTATTTGGCATATCAAATACTACACAGGTAGCTTTCCAGGCTCTGCCGTGCTGGTAGCATACTCTTATAGTCATCTATAATCCAACTGATCTGCTGGGCGGAGTTCTGATGAGGGGGAAGTCCGGATGTGGAAAAATGGAGGCCCTCATGTAGTGGGGGGGTCGTCTGGCTTGTTGCCAGGCTCTGCTGGGGTGGAGGGCCAGGGCTAGAACCTGTCATCCCTCCCGAGTGCCTCATGAGCGCTTGGGCACAGAGAGAAGACAGTAGCCTCAATACAGCAAACATGCTCGACATGGAACATCAGTGCAACAATACACAGCACACACATCGTTAGAGTGTACAAGCACAGGCTGAGCACAGTGACTCCTGGCCAGCGAATGTTGGACAGACAGCAGCAGATTCAGTGGGCTGGGATGCTGGGCCTATATATCTTGCTCTCACTCGCTCTATACCCAGCATCCATGCACAAACCTGAATGCTGTTCCCAGCTGGTTTCTGTCCAACCCCACTGAATCTGCTGCTGTCTGTCCAACCTTCACTGGCCAGGAGTCGCTGTGCTCAACCTGTGCCTGTACACTCTAACCATGTGTGTGCTGTGCTGTATTGTTGCACTGATGTTCCTGTCCATGTGAGCATGTTCGCTGTATTGGGCTACTTCTGTCAGTGTTGCAGAGGGTTTATAGAACTTTCTTATTTCCTGGTCATGCAGGAGGGTCTGGAGTCTTCTTGTTTATTCCTTCTCAGTCTCAGAGTCAGCCCCTATAAGTAGTTCCCATGCCTTCTTTTCCCATCCCAGAATGGGGTTGTGGGGTTTGGTAGAATGCATGGAACTTGGCGAAATTACTTAGACGCTTAGTGGTCATGACTCATAGACTCGGTGTGTTCTTCTTGTGTGCACAAGATTACCTGGGGTCCTGGGTGAGACATGGGGTTTCACTGACTTTCCAGCCTGAGCCCAGGGCCAGGCAAGTGGGATGGAGTGTGACAGGGTTGGAATAGGAGGCCCGGGAGTAAAAGTCTGTGACCCTCGTCCCTGGGAGTTGGGTCTGCAGCTCTAGTTGCTTGTTCTTCTCCCAGCAGCGTTTCAGATATTTGTGGTTATTTTTGTCTTGCCACTGACACTCTGCTCTGTTCACAGGGCAGCCATCAGATCAGGGCTGTGACTGCAATTGGTTGGCATCCGTGAGCAAGGCTGGGGCTGGCAGTGGGGGCATCAACACAAGGTCTTCCCTCTGCTCACTTAGACCTGGTATTGTTTCATCAGCACTTTGTCACTTTCTCCACCAGGTTCTGTTCATGCTGTGTGAGATTGGATCTTAAATATTTCATTATTTTGTGCTTAGTATGTATTGTATTTTCAATTGCATTCCAATTGTTTAATTCAAATTCCAGTTGTTTACTGTTGCTATGAAGTAGCGCTGCTGATTTTATTCTTTTTAACTTTATATTGTGAACCCGCTTATTGGCTCTGAACAATCCCTGACAGTCCTTTGAGATTATTTACATAACATTCTGTGACTACAGGACACTTTGTCTTTTTCTCTTCAATTTATAGACAATTATTACCTTTCTTAGTCTTACTTTCTAATTATGATTATTCTGTCTTTGCTAGTTTGTTGCATTTATTATGAATGGATTTTGAATTTTTTTTCAGATGTTATTTTGGTACCAACTGATATAATCATGTAA
Source organism: Cryptotis parvus (assembly GCA_021461705.1). Classification (NCBI taxonomy): domain Eukaryota; kingdom Metazoa; phylum Chordata; class Mammalia; order Eulipotyphla; family Soricidae; genus Cryptotis; species Cryptotis parvus. Next base: position 10,739 of record JAJIBD010024580.1, on the reverse strand, counting down.
TTTTTTTCTTCAATTGAGTAGTGGGTTGTATAAATTAATGTGCAAATATTGAACCAGTTTTGCATAGTAGAATAAATGCCATTTGATTGAGGTGTATTAATCTTTTCAAGCACTGATGGTTTCAATTTGCTAACACTTGTTGAAGGTTTTTCCAGTTATGTTAATGAAAGAGACGGCGGTTTTCTTGGAACACTTTTATCTTGTTTTGGTATTATGGTAATGTTAGTCTCAGGAATGAAATATAAATTGTTTCCCCTGATTTCTGGTTCTTTTTTTTCCTGAAGCAATTTAAGAACTGTTATCTTTTCTGCCTATATGTTTAGAATATTCACCAATGAGTCTAGCTGGATTTAGTGTTTCTGGCCTAGAGATTATTAATTTGTGATTTGATTTTTTTTATAGTTCTAGTCAAATTCAAGCTACCTACTTTTTCCTTGTTGGTGATCTATGAAATAAGAAATTACTTCATTTTTTTGAAGCTACTATTTTTAAAGGGATCATAGTTTGAATGAGTCTTTATTTCTGATATAAGTTATATCGCTCTTTCTCTCTCCCTCTCTCCTCTCTCCAATATCTCTGGTTTAGTTAGCTCACTAGAGTTTTTTTAATTTTTTATTATAGCACTGTGAGATATACAATTAAAAAGATGTTCATGTTTGGGTTTCAGTCATACAGTGTTCCAGCACCCATCCCTCTGCAGTGACCACTTCCCACCTCCAATGTCCCTTAATTCCTGAATCCCAGCCCTCTCCCCCAGCCTACCTCTATGCCAGGTACCTTGCTTCTCTCTCTCTTTCTGTATCTCTCTCTTCCTTCCCTCATACACATTGTGGCTTGGAATACATACATTTAGAGGTTTTCATGTATATCCCTTTGCCTACATTCAATGCTCAGTTCTAGGCTGGTATTATCATTTCAACAATTTTTAGCACACTATTCCCTTCCCTGTCTTACCTAACTTCTGACTCTCACACACTTTGCAGTAGATTCCACCCACTGATAAGACCTCCTGAGCCATGATTTGCGTAGCCTTGGATATTGGTATCCTGCTATTTTTTAATCACTTGATCACTTGAATCCCATTATTCATCGATTTGCTCGAGCGGGTGCAAGTAACATTTCCATTGGACCCTATCACGTGCCAATGTAGCCCAATGGCATCTGGTTGATTCAGGAATATGAAGAGCCTCAAACCGTTCCTTCAGGGTCTTAACAAGGAAGTCTGACCATCTTGTAGGTGGGCTGCCACGTGATCTTTTGACATCCCGTGGGATCCAGTCTGTAACGGCTCTAGTCCAGCGGTTGTCTCCAAATCGCATTACATGTCCAGCCATCTGATTTTTCGATGCCTTGGCAAACGAGACAGCGTCCCTGATTCTGGAATAGGGACGGATATCAGAACTCCAGATTCCTTCACTCACTTGAGTGAGACGTGATATTCCAAGCATAGCTTTTTGGATGCCTCTCTGGGAGACCCGAATAGCATTCTCATCCTGCTTTCGTAGGGCCCAGGTCTCTGAGGCGTATGTTAATGCAGGGAGAACAGTGGAGTCGAAGAGATGTGCCCGGAGCCGGAGGGTTCTTTGTCCTTTTAGCTATTTCTTTGATGCCTTTGAAGGCATTCCATGCCGCTCTCTTCCTCCTGCGCAGCTCAGGTTTTAGGTCGTTCATCATGTTGACTTCTCGACCTAGGTACACATAGCTGCTGCATTCAGAGATGTTTGTTCCATTGAGAGTGAAGGGGCCTCAGGAACTAGTTCATTTCTCATGAACATAGTTTTCTTCAGATTCAGCTGTAGACCTATCTTTCCACATTCTCGGTCAAAGTCAGCCAGCATTTGTGCCGCTTGGCTAATGTTTGGTGTTATTAGAACGATGTCATCAGCTAAGCAGAGGTGGTATAGTTGCCAACCACCTATCTTCACTCCCATTCCTTCCCATTCTAATTGTCTCATGATGTTCTCGAGGGTGGCGCTGAAGAGTTTTGGTGAAATGGTATCACCCCTGTCGAACCCCTCTTTTGACATCAATGATCACTTCTTTGTAGAATGGTGAGATCCTGGTGGTAAATCCGCAATACAGCTCATGAATGACCTTGATGTATTGGGTTTGAATGCCCCTGGTTGACTAGGGGCTTCGATGACTGCTTCAGTCTCCACAGAATCAAAGGCTTTCTGTAAATCAATGAATGTGAGACAGAGTGGCATCTTGTACTCCCTACAAACCTCAATGAGCTTGGTTACTGTGTGGATATGGTCGATTGTGCTGAATCCTTTCGGGAAACCTGTTGCTTGCATGGTTGTCGTTCATCTAGTGTTCTGCTAATCCTGTTCAGGATGACTCGTGTAAACAGCTTGTAGATGACAGACAACAGGCAGATGGGGGATAGTTGCCGATGTCGTGAATGTCTCCTTCTTGAATAATAGAACTGTCCTGCTGGTTTTCCATTGGGAGGGCACCTTGCATTCGGACAGGTAGCGTGTGAAAAGCCGAGCTAGTGTATTTATTGATGAGTACCGCTGGCAGATTCTTCAGGTGTTCGGGCCTGACTTTGTCTGGTCTGGTGCTGTTCCCTTCTTTACCAACAAGATGGTATGTCGGACTTCAGAAGGGAGAACGTTGGGAATGACATATCCATCCTGTGGAATTTGGTATGTGGGCAGGTGGACGAGGCTATCAAAGAGATTGGAGTAGAAGTCATGGATAATCTTCTCCATTGCCTTTCTGGAAGATGTGATAGATCCATCAGGGCATCGGAGGCAGTCATCTTGGTCTTATAGTTTGCTAAGGACAGGCGGGCGGTGTGAATGCTTTTCCCAACCTCTGCTGCATCTTCCAGTATTTCTGATCTTCTGTCTTTGAGGTCTTCTTTTATTGCTTCTCTGCACTGTTTAGCAAGCTTACACGTTAGCTTTTTGTCTCCTGAGGCTCGCGCCTTGCCACGTTGGCGAATGAGCTCAAGAGTTTCTGAAGACAAGCGTCCTTTTGTGTCTTTCTCTCTCTCGCATTCTTCGCACAATCATGGAGGTGCTGAACCAGTTGGTTGTATTCTTCATCGATGTCGTCAATGATGGTATCTTCCCATGTTGCTTCAATGGTGCCATATTGTGGGATATTAAAAAAATAAAATTTTTTACTGTGATTTTATTTTATTTTATTTAAAAAAAAAATCCAGTAACAAAATTTTATTTAAAAAAATAAAATCCAGTAACAAAAATTTTATTTTTTTAATATCCCACAAAAAATGCAGTCATTCTATATCTGACCTCTTCCTTCTGGCTAATTTCACTCAGCATAATCCTCTCCATGTCCATTATTTACACGCAAATTTCATAACTTCCTTTTCCTAACAGCTGCATAGTATTCCGTTATGTAGATGTACCAGTTTCTTTATCCAGTTGTCTGTTCTTGGGCACTCTGGTTGTTTCCAGATTCTGGCAATTGTGAATAGTGCTGCTATGAACAGAGAAGTGCAGATAGTATTTCTGCTATGTGTTTATGGCCTCCCAGGGTATATTCCAAGGAGTGGTATGACTGGGTCAAACAGGAGCTCAATTTCTAGTTTTTGGAGGAAGATCCATTTTGTTTTCAAAAAAGGCTGTACTAGTTAGCATTCCCACCACTTCCCCCACATCTCTCCAGCACTTGTTGTTCTTGCTCTTTTGGATGTGTTCCAGCTTCTGTGGTGTGAAATGGTATCTTATTGTTGCTTTGATTTGCATCTCTCCTGATGACTAGTGATGATGAGCAGTTTTCATATGTCGTTTGACCATTTGAATTTCTTCTTTTGGAACTTTCCTGCTCATTTCTTTTCCCATTTTTTTGATGGGGTTGGCTGTTTTCTTCTTGCAAAGTTCTACCAGTGACTGATATATCCTGGATATTAACCACTTATCAGATGGGTATTGGGTGAATATTCTTTCCCATTCTGTGGATTGTCTTTGTATCTTGGTCACCATTTCTTTTGAGGTGAAGAAGCTTTTTAGTTCATGTAGTCCCATATTTATCTTTACTTCCAATTGCTTTGTTAGTGATGTTTCATTTTAAAGATGCCTTTAGCTTCAATGTCTATATTTTCTTCAATGTACTTTATGGATTCAGGTCTGGTATTGAGATCTTTAATCCATTTTGATCTGACTTTTGTGCAAGGTGTTGGACAGAGGTCCAAATTCATTTTTTCACATGTTACTACCCAGTTTTCCCAGAACCACTTGTTGAAAAGACTTTCCTTGCTCCATTTCATACTTTTGCTCCTTCATCAAAGATTACATGATCATGTACTTGAGAATGGATGTCAGAATACTCAATTCTATTCCATAGGTCCACAGGATTGTTTTTTACCCAATACCATGCTTTTTAACTGACATGCCATTTTTTCAGTAAAGAAGTGAACTGCACCCATTCCAGACAAAGTCAGACCTGAACATCTGAAGAATCCGTCGAGTACTCATCAATACACTGGCTCAGCTCTTCACACGCTACCTGTCTGAATGCAAGTTTCCTCCCAATGGAAAATCAGCAGGACAGTTCTACTACTGTTCAAGAAGGGAGACATCCACAATATTGGCAACTATCACTGATCACCGGTTGTCTGTCATCTGTAAGCTGTTCACTCAAGTCATCTTGAACAGGATTGGTGGAACATTAGATGAAGGACAAACCTACGAGCAAGCTGGCTTCCGAAAATAATTCAGCACAATTGACCATATCCACATGGTAACAATGTAGGGAGGCCAAGATGCCGCTCGGTCTCATGTTCATTGATTTAAAGAAAGCCTTTGATTCTGTTGAGACTGAAACAGTCATCAAAGCCCTAGCCAAACATGGCATTCAAATTCAATACATAAAGATCCTTCATGAGCTGTATTACGGATCCACCACGAAGATCTCACCATTCTACAAGAAAGTGATCATTGATGTCAAAAAGAGGAGTTCGGCAGGGTGATTCCATTTCACTGAAACTCTTCAACGCCACCCTGAGAACATCATGTGACAATCAGAATGGGAAGGACTGGGAGTGAAGATAAATGGTCGGCAACTACACCACCTCTGCTTTGCTGATGATATCATTTAATAACACCAAATATTAGTCAAGGGGCACAAATGCTGAGCTGACTTTGACTGTGAATGTGGAAACCTAGGTCTCAAAGCTGAATCTCAAGTAAACAATGTTCATGAAAAACAAACTAGTTCCAGATGTTCCATTCACTCTCAATAGAGCAAACATCTCTTAATGCAGCAGTTATGTGTACCTAGGTTGAGAACTCAACATGACAAAGACCTAACACCTGAGCTGCACAGGGGAAGAGAGGTGGCATGGAATGCCTTCAAGAACGCCGAAGAAATAGCTAAAAGGACAAAAGAACCTCCAGTACCAGGCATATCTCTTCAACTCCACTGTTCTCCCTGCATTAACATATGCCTCAGAGAACTGAGCCCTACAAAACATGATGAGAACACTATTCATGTCTCTCAAAGAGGAATCAAAAGAACTATGCTGGAATATTGCGCTCATTCAAGTGAGAGAAGGAATCTGGAGTTCTCGATCTGTCAAAGATCAAGAGTCAGGGACGCTGTCTCATTTGTCAAAGCATCGAAAATCCAATGGGCAGAACATGTAATATGACTTGGAGGCGACTGCTGGACTAGAGCCCTTACTAACTAGATCCATGGAATGTCAAAAGATCACATGGCTGCCCACCTACAAGATGGTGGCTTTTTCGTCAAGACCCTGAACAAACAGTTTGAGGCTCTTCATATTCCTGGAACAAGCCAATGCCATTGGGCTACACTGGCACATGATAGGACAAATGGAAACTTACTGACACCCACTTGAACAAATTGACGAATAATGTGATGTCAAGTGATCAGTGACCATGATTTTTAATGATTACTGCTTTGTAGTACAGTTAGAGGTTGGGAAATGTGATGCTCATTTTCTTTTCCTGAGGACTGTTTTAGCTATATGTGGGGGTTTATTACAATTTCAGGAGTGCTTAAGTCAATTTCTTTGAAGATGTCATAGGTATCTTATGGGGACTGCATTGAGTCTGTATAGGCTCTAGGAGTATTGCCACTTTGACAATTTTAATTCTCTCCCAGTCCGTGAGCAAGGAATGTGTCCATTTCTCTCATGTCCTCTTTGATTTCTTGAAGCAGTGTCTTATAGATTTTTTACAGGTCCTTTACATTCTTAGTTAAACTTATTTCCAACTTTTTGATTTTCTGTGACACAATTGTGAATGGAATTGTTTCTTTAAAATATCTTTCCTTTCTTTTGTTATTTGTATAACAAGGAAATATATAATGGAAATATAGAAAGTCATTGACTTTTGGGCATTGATTTTGTACCCTGCCACTCTACTATAGGTAGCTATTGTTTCTAGGAGCGTTTTTTGGTAGAGAGTTTAGGCTTATAGGTATAATATCTTGTCATCTGCAAATAGTGATAGCTTGACTTCTTCCTTGCCTATCTGGATGCCCCACTTCTCCTTTTCTTCTCTAATTGCTATGGCAAAGTAGTTCCAGTGCTATGTTGAATAGAAGTGGTGAGAGTGTGAAACCTTGTCTTTCCCTGATCTTTCCCCGTTGAGAAGATACTTGGTGTGGGCTTTTGGTAGATGGCTGTGACTATATTGAGGAAGGTTCTTTCAATTCTCATTTTATGGAGGGTTTATTATGAACATGTGCTGGATCTTGTCAAATGCTTTCTCTGTGTCTATTGATATGATCATTTGGTTTTTTATTTTTTCTCTTATTGATATGTTGTATTATGTTGATTGACTTGTGAATGTTGAACCATTCTTGCATTTCAGGATGAATTCTACTTGGTCATGATGTATAAACTTTTTGATAAGCCTTTGGATTCTGTTTGCTAGTATTTTGTTGAAGATATTAGCATCTGGTTCATCAGGGACATTGCTCTGTAGGTTTTTTTTTTGGTGATGTTTTCTACCTGCTTTGAGAATCAGGGTGATTGTGCCTCATAAAAGGTATTTGGAAGTGTTTCTGATTCTTCTTTTCCTGGAAGAGCTTGTAAAGGACTGGCAGTAGATCCCCCCTTAAAGGTTTGGAAGAGTTCACTAGTGAATCCATCTGGACCTGGGCTTTTGTGTTTGGACAGACTTTTATTACTGTTTAAATTTCTTTGATAGTGATAGGTTTATTCAGGTACTGAAGGTCTTCTTGTTTTAGTTGTGGGGAGGCTATAGGACTTCAGGAACTTGTCCATTTCTTCCAGGTTCTCTTATTTTGTAGAAGAGACTCTCAATGTCTCAATGTAATCTATGATGATCTTTTGGATTTCTGTGGTTTCTGTTGTGATGTACCCTTTCATTTCTGATTCTATGTAATTGGGTTCTCTCTTTTTCTTTCCTTACAAGTCTTGTAAACGATTTGTCGGATCTTGTTTATTTTTTTCAAAGAACCACACTCTTGGTTTCAGAATCTTTTTGATTGTTTTTTTGGGTTCCCAGCCAAGTTGATTTCTCTCTAAGTTTATTTCTCCTTCTTCTGCCTAGGTTGGGCTCTTTTGGTTTTCTTTTTCAATATTTTGAGTAGTGAAGTCAGGTTTTTATGTGGGCCCTTTCTTCTTTCATGATGAATGCTTGTAGAGCTATGAACTTTTCTCTTAACAATGCTTTTTCTGAATCCTACAAGTTTCTATAGTTTTCATTTGTTTCCAGGAATCTTTTTAATTTTTCTTTGATTTCTGGTTCTTCAGCAGTGAGCTGTTTAGTTTCCATGTGTTTAATTTGACTCTTTGTGTCCTGTACATGGTTAACTTTCATTTTCAGTGCATCATGATTTGAGAAAATAGCTGACAAGATTTCTACCGTTTTTATTTTATTGAGGTATGCTTTGTGGCTCAGCATGTGGTAAATATGGAGAATGTGCTGTGTTCACTGGAAAAAATGTGTATTCTGATTTTTGGGGATCAAAAGATCTGTATATGTATAGCAGCCCTTTTTCTTCCATTTCTTCCTTCAGGGCTATATTTCCTTGGTGAGTTTCAGTCTTGTCGATCTACCAATAGTTGATAGAGCAGTGTTGAAGTCTCCAACTACTATTGTGTTACTGTCAAAACTTCTCTCATAGTCTACTAGTAGTTGTTTTAAGTATTTTGCTGGTCCCTTGTTGGGTGCATATATGTTTACGAGTGCAATTTCTTCCTGACATACGTGTATCCCTTGATTATTAAGAAATGGCCTTCACTGTCCCTTCTAACGCTTTTAGTCTGCAAAGTCTATGTTGTCATATACTAGTAATGGCCACACTAGCCTCTTTCAGAGAGTTGTTTGCATGGAGAATTGTCTTCAAGCCTTTGACCTTGAGTCTGTGTTTGCTCTGATTATTCAGATGTGTTTTTGTAGGCAGCAGAATGTTGGATTCAGTTTTTTTAATCCATTTTGCCACTCTGTGTCTCTTAATTGGTGATTTAGGCCATTGATATTGAGAGAGATTACTGTCATGGGATTTTGTGGCATATTTCTGATAAGTTTGTTGTACTTTTGGGGGTTTGTCTTATCTACAGTAGCTCTTTAGTCCTTTTTTAAAGTGATTTTGAGTCTATGAAGTTCCTGAGCTGTTGCTTGTCCATGAAGTTGTATATCTTCCCTTCAAATCTGAAAGTGGAGTCAGGCTGGGTCAAGAATTCTTGGTGAAAAAGTCAATGGCCTTCCTATACGCAAACAAAGCAAAAAAAGAGAAGAAAGGGACATTAAAGAAACTATCCCATTCTACAATTGCGCTGCAGAAAATCAAATACCTAGGAATCAGTTTGACAAAGAATGTAAAGGATCTCTATAAAAGAAAACTACAAAACGTTACTTCAGGAAATAAAGAAGACTGAGGAAATGGAGAGCATATTCCCTGCTCATGGATCGGAAGGATTAACATTATCAAATGTGGTAATACTCCCTAGAGCTTTGTACAGATTTAATGGTCCCTATAAAGATACACATGATGTTCTTCAAAAGAAATTGAACAAATACTTCTGAAATTTGTATGGAATAATAAACCCCACGAATAGCTAAAGCAATCCTTGGAAAAAGAAGATGGGAGGTAACACTTTCCCAACCCTCAAGCTCTACTACAGAGCAGTTGTAATTAAGACAGTGTGGTATTGGTATAGAGACAGACCTTTAGACCTATGGAATAGAACTGAGTATCCTGAAACACATTCTCAAATATACAACCACTTAATCTTCGATAGAGGAGCAAAAAATATTAAGTGGAGCAAAGAAAGCCTCTTCAACAAATGGTGCTGGAAAACTGGGCAGCTACATGTAAAAAATGAACTTAGGCCTCCTTCTAACGCCATGCACAAAAGTCAGATCAAAATGGATTCTAGATCTCAACATCAGACATGAATCTATAAGGTACATCAAAGAAAACATAGGAGAAACGCCACTAACATCGAAACGAAAAGTATCTTTAAAGACGATATACCACTGACCAAGCAAATGGAAGCAAAGATAAACAAATGGGATTATATAAACTAAAAAGCTGCTGCACCCTCAAAAGAAACGTGACCAAGATACAAAGACAATCCACAGAGTGGGAAAGGATATTCACCCAATACCCATTTGACAAGGGTTAATATTCAGGATATATCAGGCACTGGTAGCACTCCACAAGAAAAATAGCCAACCCCATCAAAAAAATGGGGAGAAGAAATGAACAGAAGCTTCCAAAAAAGAAGAAATTGAATGGCCAAAAGGCATATGAAAAAGTGTGCTCTTCATCTTTAATCATCAGGGAGATGCAAATCAAAAACAACAATGAGGTACCATCTCACACCACAGAGACTGGCACACATCCAAAACAGCAAGAACAACCAGTGCTGGCGTGGATGGGGAGAAAAGGACTTCTGATCCACTGCTGGTGGGAGTCGACTGGTCCAGCCCTTTGGGAAACAATATGGGCATTCCTCCGAAAGCTAGATATTGAGCTCCCATTTGATCCAGCAATAGCACTCCTGGGAATATACCCAGAGACCAAAAACACATAGCAGAAACACTATCTGTACTTCTTTATTCATCTCTGCGCTATTCACTATAGCTAGAATCTGGAAACAACCTAAATGCCCGAGAACAGAGGACTGGCTAAAGAAACTGTGGTTCACCTACACTATGGAATACTATGCGGCTGTCAGAAAAGATGAAATTATGAAATTTACCTGCAAATGGATGGACATGGAGACTATCATGCTGAGTGAAATTAGTCAGAAGGAAAAGGACAGATATAGAATGACTGCATTCATTAATAGGACATAAATAGATACCAGTGTTTTACTAAATGTGGGAAATGGTAATGGCAGATTAAAACTCACCACTGAATATACACAAAGAGACTTAAGTGATAAACTCTAAATATCTGCAGGGCTAGCCACAAAAAATAAGAGGGAGAGAGATGGAGAGCAGAGAGAGAGACAGAGAGTAAAGAGAGGAAACTGGGGTACCGCTATTAAGGCATGGGGTGGGCGGGAGGAGTGGGGTACATTGGTGGTGGAAATGGGGCACTGGTGGAGGGAGGGTGCTGGTATACTGTATTACCAAGAACCAATTATGAACACCTTTGGTAATTGCACAGCTTACGGTGGTAGGGTCATACAAATTTTAAAAAATAAAAATCCTTGATTGTCAAAGAATTCTTGGTGAGTTCCTTCATTTCATTGGCCCTTACAATATCCCACCATTGTCTTCAGTCTTGAGTGTTTCATTTGAAGAGTCTGCTGT
>JAJIBD010024579.1:0-50023 GCA_021461705.1 Cryptotis parvus | reverse complement strand
GGTCCCTATAAAGATACCCATGACATTCTTCAAAGAAATTGAACAAACACTCCTGAAATTTGTATGGAATAATAAAACTCCACGAATAGCTAAAGCAATCCTTGGGAAAAAGAAGATGGGAGGTATCACTTTCCCCAACCTCAAGCTCTACTATAGAGCAGTTGTAATTAAGACAGTGTGGTATTGGTATAGAGACAGACCTGTAGACCTATGGAATAGAACTGAGTATCCTGAAACACATTCTCAAATATACAACCACTTAATCTTCAATAAAGAAGCAAAAAATATTAAGTGGAGCAAAAGAAAGCCTCTTCAACAAATGGTGCTGGGAAAACTGGGCAGCTACATGTAAAAAATGAACTTAGACCTCCTTCTAACGCCATGCACAAAAGTCAGATCAAAATGGATTCTAGATCTCAACATCAGACATGAATCTATAAGGTACATCAAAGAAAACATAGGAGAAACGCTCTACGACATCGAAACGAAAAGTATCTTTAAAGATGACACACCACTGACCAAGCAAATGGAAGCAAAGATAAACAAATGGGATTATATAAAAACTAAAAAGCTTCTGCACCTCAAAAGAAACGGTGACCAAGATACAAAGACAATCCACAGAGTGGGAAAGGATATTCACCCAATACCCATCTGACAAGGGGTTAATATCCAGGATATATCAGGCACTGGTAGCACTCCACAAGAAAAAAAACGCCAACCCCATCAAAAAATGGGGAGAAGAAATGAACAGAAGCTTCCAAAAGAAGAAATTCAAATGGCCAAAAGGCATATGAAAAAGTGTTCTTCACCTTTAATCATCAGGGAGATGCAAATCAAAACAACAATGAGGTACCATCTCACACCACAGAGACTGGCACACATCCAAAACAGCAAGAACAACCGGTGCTGGCGTGGATGTGGGGAAAAAGGGACTCTCATCCACTGTTGGTGGGAGTGCCGACTGGTCCCTTTTGGAAAAACAATATGGGCATTCCTCCGAAAACTAGATATTGAGCTCCCATTTGATCCAGCAATAGCACTCCTGGGAATATACCCGAGAGACCAAAAAACACATAGCAGAAACACTATCTGTACTTCTTTATTCATCTCTGCACTATTCACTATAGCTAGAATCTGGAAACAATCTAAATGCCCGAGAACAGAGGACTGGCTAAAGAAACTGTGGTTCATCTACACTATGGAATACTATGTGGCTGTCAGAAAAGATGAAATTATGAAATTTACCTGCAAATGGATGGACATGGAGACTATCATGCTGAGTGAAATTAGTCAGAAGGAAAAGGACAGATATAGAATGACTGCATTCATTAATACAACATAAATAGATACCAGTGTTTTACTAAATGTGGGAAATGGTAATGGCAGATTAAAACTCACCATTGAATACACACAAAGAGACTTAAGCGATAAACTCTAAATACCTGCAGGGCTAGCCACAATGTGTAAAATAAGAGGGAGAGAGATGCAGAGACAGAGAGAGAGACAGAGAGAGAGAAAGAGAGGAAACTGGGGTACCTGCTATTAAGGCAGCATGGGGGTGGGCGGGAGGGGGTGGGGTACATTGGTGGTGGAAATGGGGCACTGGTGGAGGGATGGGTGCTGGTATACTTTATTACCAAGAACCAATTATGAACACCTTTGTAACTGTATGTTTCACGGTGGTATAATAAAAAAAAATTAAAAAAAAAAAGGGAGAAAGAAAGTAGAGAGTACACATCTCTAGAGGGGAGATTCAGGCGACACATGTGTTCAGCCATGTGGGCTCAGGCAGCACATGTGCACTGACCTTTGGTCAGGATGGCTTTATAGGGTTTTTCCCAAACTACTCCCATATGGGGCTTCAAGGTAGGTTAAAGTCTTTTGCCAGGGCTGTTGCCAAGGGAGTAGATTGGAAGTGATCTTCTTTGAAATCGCCTGTTCTTGACCTCAGTTCCTGCTGGATCTTTTCTGTCCTGGAATCGGATTAAGGGTTGTACAGAGAAGGTTGATCTTGATCCAGCTTCCTCAGGATCTATTGTTGGTGATGATCAGACCTTGGTTCCTGATTCCACAGAGGTGGGCCTGGGGTCTTAGGGCTTAAGTTCATTGCCATGGGGACCCCCAACCTCCCATCTGCCTACCTACAACAAACTGAGATTTTTTTGTTTCCTTATTCTTTACTTGTGAGTAGCTTTTAGGTGTTTTCATTTAGCTTGTATGTATTCATTAATTTAATGATTTGTATAATGATTAAACATTAAGACACACAAACATTTATTTTTGTGTCAGGTCTCAGAACTGTGTCTGGTCTCTATTTTAATACAGAGTGTTCAGTGGGATTCTGTGGTCTGTTGCTCACCTGTCTCCCCTATCCCTGAGTCACTTCCCTCAGTGGGTGTGAGTGAGCTGCCATTGGTTCACTGACAAGCTTTTCCTCAGGCACCTCACCTCGGAGGGAGTTGTTTTGCCTCAGACTGCAAGGAAAAGAGGAGAATGTTTCTCCTTATGACCAGTTGTGACAACTGAAGGTCCCCCCAGATCCAACATCCTCTAGCCTGAGCTCTTTGCTTCTACTGACTTTTGCCCCAACATGTTCTTCTGCCCAACTCCTCCCTCCTTTCCCTCCTCTTATAATTCTAGTTTTCTGGATCACTTCCCCAAAGAAGCCAAGTACATACAGATCTCCATAGAACAATCTGTTTTCCAGGAACCCACCCTTTATCTATGTTCTGGGTGGGTCAACTTAAACCTATTTATATGTTTCTGCTTTGATTTAGTTTATACTAAATAAACCCATTGTAAAACATTTTGCTGTTTTCTAACTAAGGTGGGTACCTTACTGACCTTTCACTTTCAAATAGAACTAAAATCTCTTTCTTTGTGGGACTCTGTCACAGACTGTAAGTTTTGCATGCATAAGGATTTGGCCTCAGATTCCAGCATCAAAAGAAAAAAAATTCTTCCTTTGATTTTATAAATTGTCTCTCTAGAAAGAGTGAGATATAAAAAAAAAACTTTTTTGCTCTGTGTTATACAACAGTACAATGAGTAATACAGCCAACTCCTCTAGAGAAACCTCAAACAAGCAACTGGGCAATGCTGGTGAGGTGCCTGCACCCTTTTCCCCACTTTGAACCTCAAAGAAACTTTAACTGAAAGCACGTGTGAGCTCTAGGGAAAGTTTGGAAATTGTTTTGGGTTTGGGTGACATCAGCTAAGGTTTTGGTCCCTACTCCCATTGCTTAGAAGAACAGCTCCTTTTATAGACAGGGCCACTGGAGAAAAGACACAGGTGATGTTTGTGACCTGTTGGGGCTGGGGGGAGGGGGAAGGACGGCTCTGAGGCTCATCCATAGAGCCCTGCACACATTCCACAGTTTATGTGCTGCCACCAGGGGCATGTTTGGGGGAAGAAAGTTATACTTGACTAAATTGTCCTCCTGACGCAAACCTATAATTTAAAAAATTATAGATATTTAAAGTACAAGTCAAAACAGGAAACACATGCCCAAAGTGGATAAAGATACTTAGGTTTTAAAATACCTACTACTACTCTAGGAGACCTACGTTCCTGTGTCTAAGAGGATTTTTTCTGAAAAGTGCAGAAAGAAAGAGCTAAAGTGTCTGCATAAGCTTGTACCTCTGGCAGGGGGGCAAGGGAAGGCACTGTGTGTGCTCTCTAGCTCACAGTCCCGCTTTGCCCTCTGCAGAAGAGAGGGCTTGGGGAGGAGACATCCATGGGGGTATTGAGGGAGTAGTGGCTGAGTTCAGGCAAAGCACAACAGAGAGCTGAAGTTGGAGAATCTCTCCAGTAGAGTCGGTATCGTCCTTGTGTTCCATGAGGCTTACCCACGTTTAGTCTCTAGCATCCCATATGGTCCCTTGAGCACCACCAAGAGTGATCCCTGAGTGCAGAGCCAAGAGAAAGCTCTGAATACTGCCAGGTCAGGCTCAAAGGTTTAAAAAAGAAAAGAAAAAAAAACATAAAGGAATGTATGCTTTTTTGCGGGGCAGGAATACAGATGAACACTATTGTACCCTAAAACCCATCAAATAATCAGTCCATGCAAGTTTTTTCTAAAATTGGTTCCCTTTATAGATGAGGTCCTTCTGAAAGATACATCCCTGCATACATCATATACTGCACATGTTCAGTTCCTGAAAATTGCTTAGATGCAGAGAAGGATAGAAATAATTTTTCAGGGCCAGAGAGAATGCAATGGGTAAGGAGCTTGCTTGCATGCATCCAACCTGTGTTTGATCCCTGGCATCCCATATGGTCAGTCCCTGAGCACCGCCAGGAGTAATTCCTGAGCTCACAGCCAGGAGTAACTCCCTGAGCATGCGTCGGGCATGACCCGGAAAGCTTAAACAAACAAACAAACAAACGAATGAATGAATGAATGAATGAATAAAATGAAATTTCACAATTTTCACAAGCTCTATCATATGTAAAGTCTTTGAGGAGATTCTAGAGCAGAAAGATGACATCTTTAAGGGAAGCTTGGTAAGTTGTCCACATGCTCCCTGAATCCATGGTCAGTAATTACTCCTGGCAGTGTTCTGGAGAATGATGTGGGATGCCGGGTATCCAACCCACGCTTGCTGCATGCAAGGCAAATGCCCTAGCCACTGTGCTATCGCTCCAGCCCCAAATTGTGAGATCTTAGGTGAGATAGAGATTGTGGGTGAGAAGGTTGAACCCTTCACCACTCTCCAACTCTATAATCCCACACCCTCTCCCCAGTTTTATCTCTGACCTTAAACAGGCCTGATTGTCACTCTAAGGTACTTTACACTTCATGGAAGCAGGTAGCCACACCCTCAGAGGGTACTTTATAGACCTAATTTGTTAAGTCCTTTATTCTCAGTCCTTTCAAAACATTCTCACAGTACCTTGGAAATAACTTAAATGCAATAAACATTTTCAAATGAGTAAGAGAAATATTCTTGGTGAGGTGGTTTGGACCACACCCAGATGGTGCTTAGAGCCTATCCCTGGCTCTACTCTCAAGGGTTACTCCTGATGGTTCTCAGGGAAACATAACGTAAACTTGGAACCATAAGGTGCAAGGCAAGCACCTAACTTCTGTACTAGTTCTTGGAACCCCAGAAATTTTAAAATGTGATTTTTAAAGGTTAACTCTGCTGTTCAAGTGAAAGAGAAGGGTGAAATTTAAGGGTCTGTGTGACATAGATGCGTGGTTTCTGGGATTCCTACCTCTAAATTTATAGAAGACAAACTCTAAGATGGCCCTAAAAAACTCTGTCTCCTATATTTATCCTGTTTATATTTCCTTGGAAGATAACTGGATCCAGACAATTACTATGTAATGAATAGAACATGACAATAGAGATGCTTCTGTGGTTAGATTTTGAAGAGATTATAGCTTACGTCTTCCAGGCCTCCTCTCTCCCCCAACCCTCTTGTTTGCTCACTCTGAACCTGACCATCTGTTCATTGTATTCTGTGGACTTCACCATACAGAAGTCAGATATTTGCATACACATACTTATACATATACACAAAGAGTCAACATCCAGCCCCAAATTAAGTCCTTCAACAAAGAATCAAGGAGGAACTGAATCACATCAATAACCTCAGGATTTAATTTAGATTAAAATTAGAATGTCATCCGGTTTTAACCCTTCACATGAAATGGCAGTCAGAAAACACTTTATGATAAATAGGTTTCATGTTAGATGCTTTTCCATTCATGCAGTTTTCTGATTTTTTGAGGCAAAGTTATCCAAACAAACCATCCCTAGACATCCCACAGAAACTGTGAGATTACAAATGTGAGTCATTTGAAAACTTTAAGTTAGAGGAAAGTTAGTTATATAAAAATAGAGAACAATTAGAATCCTGTCATAAGAGCAAGATTTTAAGTCATTTTATTGTCTTTTAAAAACAAGGCATTAAATGTATTTTACTGTGGCTACCCCAAGAATTAGTGGAAAAATAAGAAATGGGCCACACTTTGGTGATCACTGTTGGCAAGTTCATTTGCCAGTGTTTCTGCAATAAAGATGACATTTTTTGTACAGTGTTATCAGTGGACAAGAAATCAGTAAGTCTGCCATTGACCAAGAAAACATTATCTTTTAGGAGGAAATATCAGGACAATCCACTCCATGGGCGCCGCCATTTTCCACATTGGACTTCCCTCTCATCAGAACTCCACCCAGCCGACCAGCCCATCACAGCCCGGATCATCGACACCCACCCTGCAGCAGTTTCTTCCTCAATCCGGCCCAGGTATGCTGGTCCAGAGACTCTCAGACATGGGGCAGAGCGGTTCCTTGCTCTCCCTGTGCCCAGCCGTTCATGAGGCAGTCGGGAGGCATGGTGGGTTCCAGCCTTGGCCCACCACCCCGGCAGAACCTCACAACAAGCCAGACGACCCCACCCACTCCATGGGCGCCCGCCATTTTCCACATTGGACTTCCCTCTCATCAGAACTCCACCCAGCCGACCAGCCCGTCACAGCCCGGCTCAGGCGGCAAGCGGCCGCGCGGTTCATCAATAAAGGCTTTATTTGGAGGTGTTTATAGAGTATGCCTCCCGCACGGCAAGCCTAGCAAGCTGCTCGTGTTGTATTTGATATGCCAAATGCCAGTAACAATTATATTAGATCATTCTCATGACCTAATATAATGGTTTGAGGCTCTTTATGTTCCTGTACCAAGCCGATGCCCTTGGCTCTACAGCATGTGACAGGACATATTGAGATATTACTGGTGCCCGCTATAGCAAATAGATGATTAACGGGAAGATCGTGATCGTGATCGTGATCAGGACAATACATGCTGTCACTAATCTGCAGCTTCTCAATAGTCTCAGGCTGTTGACTGAACATTTATTTCAACACAACAACCTTGCTAGGCATGTACATATCTTCTTCAACTCACATAACTTCCTCAGGTTATATCCAAATACATCTACAAAAAAATCAAAGTTACAATGAAATAAAAAGTTCAGTAGATACTACTAACCTACTGAATATCATAGTTTTGCCCAAGCTACATACAGAGAGAACATTTGCATTGTGTGGGGAAAGCCATATAACATGAAACCTATTTTATCATAAAGTGTTGAATATCTCTTGTAAGTTATTTTATGTTGCACTAAAAACAAAATAGCATGAGATATGAAAGAACAATATCTAATGAACATTGACAACATGGTACATTGTAGAATACTGGTTCACCTTTATAATAACATAGTTGACTTGAAGTTGTGTATTTTTGTTGTATCCCAGCATCATGAAAGAAACTCTTAATACCTATAACTAGTTTGGCCAAAGATCAAAAGTTCAAAGCATAGGTTCTATGACATTTATTTTGTGTTGCTTTGGCATCATGCTAAGTAAGTCAGAGCATCCAAGTGTGACCATGAACTCTACTTCTCAACTGAACAATTGGGGACATAGAGAACAGAGAAGCAGAATGACTTGTCTAAGATAATTTACCTAGTGAAAGGCTGGAGAAGAATTCAAGCCCAAATCCTTTGCTCCCAACACCTGGATGCTCTTGATTTTTTGTATTGATTCAAAATCACTCACTGAAGAGAAGACGGTGTTTAACCAGTAAGTCTAGAGCTTTGAGCATGCAGGAGATTGTTTACCAAGATAGAGCACATACAAACAGGACATTTCTCCATCTATATAGGGGAGTGGCTTTTAGGGAATAATCACTACAAAAATAAGAAGAGAATGAGACCTGGAAGTAAGAAATACAATTGGAGTAAGGCCTGGAACAAAGAAGAGAAGGAGGCTGGGGAGGACTGAAGACTAGAAAGATCAAAGAGATATAAGTGGTGATGTTTTTCCCAGAGGATTCCTGAAGACATTCAGCCCTACTTTTACTTTTGCCCCTAAAAAAGTCACATGTAATGAATTGGAGAGATGACTCAAAAGACTGATGAGTATGCTTCACATGTGGAGACTCAGGCTCAATCTCTAGATCCACATGGTCCTCCAAACACAGCAGGTAATGACCCACCCCAAAAAAAAAGCAGGAGTAGCCCCAGAACACCACTATGTTTTCTTTCCCCCACTCCATAGAACGAAATCACATGAAGGTTTAGATTAACATGATAGACCCACATGTTACTTTTATTGGAAACCTTAGAGTAATCCTTTGTCTGTTCATCTGTATTGAGAATGTTGAACCTTGTCACATTTTCTAATCTGATTAGAGAATACTGTGACTTTTCTCTCTTTATGGAATATCACTGTAAAGTGGCATGAAGTCTGGTATTTCATGTATCATTTCCCCAGATGAATAGATAGTATGAATTCCAAACACAAGATATTACTAAGATGTTATTTCAGGGAAAATACTCAAACCTTTTTGACAGAATCAAAGCAGAATAAAAATAAAGGTAAGGTGTGTTTGAATGAGTTTCCATTTCTGTAGTAATTCTGAGTCTTGCTGCTTCCCGAGGATTATGCTACTTTTAGACAGAAAGTCAATCTACCTATATGTATTTATTTAATGTCTATTAAAAGTCACATTATGGTCATTATACCTGTCAGCCTATCCCACTGATGATGAATTTCCAAGATCCACTGTCATTCTTTGGTGATTTTCTCCCCATAGCTTCTGTTTTCCTCATTAATCCTTCAAAACCCCTGGGAGGTAAGACTGTGCATATAATTTCCTCCTTATTCCAAAATACTGTTTAGAGTTTTGCTTTGAAATTGCTTTTAGGGCTGAATGTTTGGCTTTCTTAAGTGAACCTGTAATAAACACTGTTGAATTCTCTCCAAATTCCCTCGAAGAATTACCTGCTTATCTGGAAGAACCATCAGTGTAATTTTAGGGGATTTTGTTTTTATTCGGCGGTTCTGAGTCTTTGAACTTCTTGCCTTACTTTTTCCGTCTTTCCACAGGAAGGCTCTACTGAGAACAGGCACTCCACAGCACTTTTCTTCATAAATGCTAAAGAGTGTTTTTGTTTCTACTTTGGTACTTGTGATTCTAGCTCCAAAGGAAGCAAGATTTCCAAGATTAGGACAGTTTAGTCTGAAAAGTAGACACGCTAAAGGGGTGTGATTAAAAGGTACTTAGGGTTTTGAGAATGCTTGTGAAAACTCAATGATCCGTTTTTGACCTGCAAAACTCAACAAGGAAGCAGTCTATGAACCAGAAGAACAGTAGACTTAAGTCCAGTTGTAAATTTCTTATGCAACTTGTAGAGCGGGTTACTTTTACTAGCCCTATTTTTCAAAGAAGGAAACTTTCCGGTGCAGAAAACCTAAGTGTTCCGCTGAGACTCACAAGACTGTAAATTAGGAGTAGGTATTCCAGGCACCAGGCTAAACTCCAGAGCTCAAGCTTTTAATTAGCATGTTTAAATATCATCCTATAGTATGATCATTACTCTTGAAAACTGGCTAGTAGTTACCACCAAGGAATAACTGCTTCAAAAGCATTTGATAATCTTGAAGGTTAAACAGACCCAAGGTGCTGCCAAGGTCAGAGTCTGGTGAAATGCTCAGTCAGCAGTGAAGGCTGAGTCATTGCTCTGGAAGTAGCTTAGTGACCAGGGGCAGGAACATCTGCAAACAGTGTTCAAATTCTAGTTGCATGTTCTTCCTATGCTTGAGTTTTCCTTTGTGTCAGATAAAAATAACAATAGTAACTACTATCTTGAAATGCTCAAGGCAAGATTCAATGGAGGATCACACATCTCCTGAGCACTGCTTAGAGGCAACTCCCCCTCTTCCCCCAAAAAAAAAAAAAAAAAACAGAGTCACTAGAAAGAGATTTTGGGATTTGTAAAAGTTCATACATTATTTATTTATGGAGATGATTTAATGGTTTTTCTTTGAATTTTTAAATTATTGTTAATTATATTATTTTTTAACCCCTGAGCAGATGCATTCAGACAGCCCTGGAATTTGACCTCATGCTTACTGGACAAGTTCTATAAGCCACTGAATTATCTCTTTGTCCCCTGGTTTTTGCAAATGTCATGCAATCTTGGTTTTGGGGATAAAGTCCACTTGGTTGTTGTAACAGATTAATGGTAAGGTAGCTTCCAGAATCTGCTCTTCTTGGTATTCGCACTCTCCTCTAACTTGATAGACATGAAAAGAACTTGCTTTTAGCCAATGAAGTACATCAGAGGTGATGTGATACATGTGATTATATGCACCTCAATGTGATTGCACTTCACAAAGCTATAGCACTAATATTTCTTGAGCTTTTCTTCCTTGCTATCTTGGAGGAAGTTAATGACCTTGTTGCTTCTTCATAAAGTCAGGAGCAGACTCATGTTTGGAAACAGAGAACAACCAACCTCTGATCAATGGTCAACAAGGAACAGAATTACAGCCTCAAATAACTGAATTCTGCTAACAGATGCCCGAGAAGCACTTTCCTCCCCAGAAGAGAGGAATGTGCTTCTCGGCATCTGTTAAACTCTTCCTGGCCAACACCTTGATTATGGAAGTCAGCTAATCATGCCCAGACTCATGATCAGAAGAATTGAGCAATAAGAATGAGTCTTGTTTTAAACTGATAAGTTTATACCTAACGCTGTTATGTTGCAAATGCTAACACAGAATTGGGTTATCGGTGGGGGTGTGCTGATATAACAAATGCCCCAATGTTTAGGATGGCTATGGAACTACTCAGAGGTTCCAGGTCAGAAGTCAGAAGAATTTTGAAGCACATGATTCATAAAAACTGAATTATTTTGAAGAGCATGAATAAAAATCTTAACATTAAAACAACTGCCAAAAGACCATAAGGAAATGTGGACAGTTTATTGAAACAAGAAGGGGGTCCTTGTTAGATGGTAACAAGTTTAGAACAAGTTTAGCACAATTGTCTCCAGCAATTATGTGGAAAAGAATTGTAAGTGATGTAGTTACTTGTCTAAGGAGAGTTCCAGGAAAGGAGTGAAGGTGCTTCTAGTTTTCTTTTACTCCCTAGAATAAAATATATGAAGAAAACTATAGATTCAGGAAGTGCTTGATGTAGGGTGTGGGGGGGACTATTGAACTAAAAGAAACCAAGACAATAATTCTGGAATTTTTCTGTCTACCCAGATAAAACATGTTAATATTGAGAGACAGCTTCCAAGAAATCTTGTAATAGCTCACCCAGAGAGAAGACTGAGGGTGTGGCTAAGTAATCTTTCACAAAAGTCTCAGAAAGATCTAAAAGTCAGAGAATTTTGCTGCACAAGGCAACTTTTCAAGAGATTAAGGATGGTGTTTCACAGACTCTTCACAGACTTCTTCAAACTCTAAGCACTCTAGGAAATGCAAGGACAGGATTGTCTAAGCTCTCAGAAGTGCAAGACAGAAAGGGGATTAAAATATATTTTGTATGTATATGTATAGGAGCAGCTTTGTTCTAATGTAGAAAGACCCAGGAAATAATTCATGAAAGACTCTCAAAGTTCTTGAGAAATTTGTTTCCAAAGACCCTGCCAGTTTGACTCACAAGGACAGAGGACAAGAAGAAAAGTTCTTGTAACCACATATGTGACTAGTTACGAGCAGGTTAATGAGAATACTAATTCAGCCACGAATACGCAAAATGGCTCTGCACTCAATACAGATAACTGCGGGATAAGTGGCAAGTGTGTGGGGGTGGGGTGCAATATCCCAAGAAACCTAGTTTCTTTGACCCTTGTGGTCACGCTTGGTGCACAGTGGTGTGGGTCGCACATGTGTAGTGGAGATGAATGGCTCAAGGTCAAGAGAGAGGAATTGCTCACTACCTCCAACTCTGGAAAGACCTACAGCAAACAAGGTTATATGGATGTGAGCAGCACAGGGAAGAATTCTTCCCTACCTTGATGGGGAAGAAGTTGGTAAACAAAAAGCCTGCTTAGTGTTTCCAGATGGGTTTGTAGACAAGACATATTTCTTCAGTTTCAGGAAAGATCTCTAATTAATATACAGTTTGTGTTTCTTCTATTTAAAAAAAGGAAAGCAAGTAGTGTCCCATTAATTTCTTTTTTGGTCTTTTTTTTTAATTCTCTGCTTTCCCTCTTTCCTTTGTTGTTGTATATGTAATTGTGATGCTGGGTTTTATGTACACACAAACACACACACCCCTATATAGATCTTGCATGTCTTTAATTGTGGTGCTTATTGGGGGTGATATACCAGGTCATGGTGCTTGAACATGTGGCTGCAGACCTCACTGAGGTGTACTCACAGAGGTGTCGAGGTTTATGCTCACTGAGGTTTGTGTTCACTGAGGTGTGTGTTCCTTTAGTTGTTGTGTTTGCACATGTACATGCTGGGGCTCAGTGGCACATGTTACAGCTGTGGTGCTTTCTGAGGATCCTGTGGTGCCTGCAGATGACTTTGACTTAGGTCACACTTTCTGACCACGGCACTCTTTAGGCACAGACACTGGGAGTTGCTCCCCCTTTCTGCAGTGCCTCCACATTCCCAGCTGGGGTACTGCCTGAAATTACTTACAGTGTGGGATATTGTAGACAGCAGTTTCCAGGGTCCAGCAACTAAGCTGTCTGGATCTTGCTTAGTTTATAAGGGGGGGCCGGAGTGATAGCATAGGGGGTAGGGCGTTTGCCTTGCATGCAGCCAACCTGGGTTCAATCCCCGGCATCCCATATGGTCCCCTGAGCACCGCCAGGAGTAATTCCTGAGCGAAGAGCCAGGAATAACCCCTGAGCATTTCTGAGTGGACCCAAAAAAAGCAAAATAATAATAATAATAATAATAATAATAATAATAATAATAATAATAATAATAAGGGGGTTTCAACCTTATAAACACTATCTGGGGTAGTGTACCTGGGATTTTAACCTATGATCTTTTGCCTTAGGTGCTCTAAGACCCTGTGCTGATCCCCTGTGCCCAGGTCATACTGCTAAAAGAGGTGACTAGCCTAGTCTGGTCTTCATTCTGTCTCAAAACCAACAATCTAATTTTGGATATCAACAAGGTGTCCTATAATCCAACTCAATTCTGATACTAGCAACTGGAGATAGGATCAGATTCTACTGGGTAAAGGTTTGCTTTCAAAAGAGCCTCCTCATCAGCAACATCAACATCTGACACCAGTTATATTCCAGGTTGTCACCTAACCTATAGATTGAAAGTTTGCTTTACAGAGCTCAGAGAAATAGTATACATACTTGCTTACCCATTTCTAATATTAAGATAAAACTCAGTGAAATGGAAGAGATACATAGATCAGGATATGGGAAAATATTCAGCTTCAGAGCCCGCTAAATTCCTATGTGCTATTCAAATCAGAAACTCTTTGCCCTCCCCTTTTGGGTTGCTATGGAATGAGGCCTCATTCTATGAATGTGATTGATGAAATCATTGGCAGTTTGTTTTGGAATACAAACTCTTCCCACCGTGGAGCTCAAGGGATGGGACTAAAAGTTCCAAATCTCTATTCATTCAGAGTCTCTCCTGGAAAATAGCTTCTGCCCTTCGGTTTTCTAGGGGCTTCCCAAAAGTCACCTCAATGACATAACAAAGAATACTTTCCTCATCCTCATTCCTTAAAAATTTCTAATGACATTGGGATATTGAAGAAAAGACTATATATATATATATATATATATATATATATATATAAAACAGGGGTGGCCGGCCAGGGCTAGAACCCCCTATCCCTCCCGGGTACCTCGTGAGTGGCTGGGCACAGGGAGAGCAAATAGCAGCTCTGCCCCATGTCTGTAAGTCTCTGGATCAGCATACCGGGGCTGGATTAAAAAAAAACTGCTGCAGGGTGGAACTGCTGCAGGGTGGAACCCCAGCAGAGCTGCACAAGTCAGATAACCCCCGCACTCCATCGGGCCACCATTTTCCACATCTGAACTTCCCTCTCATCAGAACTCCACCCAGTGAGAGCCTATCACAGCCCATCTCACGCGGCTGCAAGTGGCCGTGGTTCATCTATAAATGCTATACTTAGAGGTGACTACAAGGGTATGCCACCTGTATGGCAAGCCTGGCAAGCTGCCCGTGTTGTATTTGATATGCCAAATACCAGTAACAATTATATTAGTTGATTCCCATGACCTAATATAATGGTTTGAGGCTCTTTATGTTCCTGGAGCAAGCAGATGTCCTTGGGCTCTACTAGCATGAGACAGGACATATGGAGATATTACTGGTACCGGCTCTAGCAAATAGATGATCAATGGGAGGATAGTGATCGTGATAGTGATATATAACAGGATGTATGGAAATGTTGCTGGTGCCCACTCAAGCAAATCGATGAACAATGGGAAGACAAGTGATCACTGTATCACTGTCTTCCCGTTCATCATTGATTTGCTCGAGCAGGCACCAGTAACATCTCCATATGGCCTGTCTCATGCAAGTAGAGCCCAAGGGCACCTGCTTGCTCCAGGAACATAAAGAGCCTCAAACCATTCCATCAGGTCATGGGAATGAGGTCTATAATTGTTACTGGTATCTGGCATATCAAATACGACACGGGTAGCTTGCCAGGCTCTGCCGTGTGGGTAGCATACTTTTGTAGTCATCTCAAAATCCAGCATTTATTGATGAACTGTGCGGCCGCTTGTGGCCGTGCAAGCCGAGCTGTGATAGGCTGGTCTTCTGGGTGGAGTTCTTACAAGGGGGAAGTCCGGATGTGGAAAATGGAGGTCCTCATGGAGTGGGGGGGGGTCGTCTGGCTTATTGTGAGGCTCTGCTGGGGTGGTGGGCCAGGGCTAGAACCTGCCATCCCTCCCGGGCACCTCATGAGCGGCTGGGCACAGTGAGAGCCAGTAGCAGCTCTGCCCCATGTCTGTCTCTATGCCTGAAGGTTATTCTGATAATGGACTCTCTCTCCTTTATTTTTACTCAGGAGCAAATGATTCATATTGTATTACCAATTTGAACTATACTTTTTATTTTCCCATTGTTTGAGAAATGACCCAGAATTATATATGGCGGGAGGCATTGGTACAACAAGGGTTGAAACTAGAAAGACATGAGAACGTTAAGTCATGAGCTCGTTTTTTTATCAGCATGAAGGCCATCGGGAGACCTTCACAGCAGAGGAGGGGGCATGATATCATCTGTTTTAGGAAATTAACTCCGATGGCAGGATGAATGATAGATGGAAGAACAGAGAGATTAGAAGTGAAAAATGTGATCAGTAATGAGCCTGGTAAAGGACAGTTTATCAAATATCCCCATCCGGTCACCGTAGCTGAAAGCTGGGAGGGGTGACCAAGCCAGGACCCACTCCCAGGCACTGTCTTTCCTTATCAGCCCCAAAGGCCTTGCCTTCACCCTGAGGAGCCAAGCACACAGCAGAGAGTCCAAATCCTCATTTTGCTGTAGACCTCAGAAGGTTCTACTGCTGTGTTAGATGTTTCAAACACCAAGACATTTTATTTCAATGTGAGAAGAGAGGACAGTACAGCAGGTAAGATGTTTGTCCTTTCTGCAGGTGGCTTTGCCTATGACCCTGATTATATCCCCGGCACCACATATGGTCATTGGAGTAGTACCAAGAATGATCCCTGAGCACAGAGCCAGGAGTAAGTCCTCCACCCTGCTAGATGTAGCCCCCAAAAGCAATAAATGAATTATATATATACATATATATATATATATATATATATATATATATATATATATATATATATAACCAAGTTCCTTGTCACTGACATAAACTTTTTCACAAGTGATGCTTTTTAAATAGTGGGGTAAAGAATACACCAACACAACAAGACAAGTGATACAAGTGATAAATATGTATATAAATATATAAATATATTTATATATTTATTACATGGCAGAGCCTGGTAAGCTACCCATGTTTTATTTGATATGCCAAAATCTAGTAACAATTATGGACTTCAATTCCATGACCTGAAGAATGGTTTGAGGCTCTTCCTGTCTCTGGAGCAAGCAGATGGCCTTGGGCTACACTTGCTTGTGACAGGACGTATGGAGGTGTTACTGGTACCCCGGCTCAAGCAAATCGATGAACAACGGGAAGACAGTGATATATATCTATAATGGTGATATCTTGGAAGGTTGATAGCACAAAAATATTTGTCCCTGTGGATTCTGATTTTGTCACTTACCTAGTAGGTGATATACCATCTCATTAGAAACATTCCAAATACCATATTTTGAGGATTTTTATGGAGGCTCCATAATTAACTCTTATTTCAGTTTCTAATCATGGATTTCCAGTGACCAGTACCAGTGGGGGGGTCACAAAGAGTCCATCTAGCATTATCATCATAGCAAAAGCCAGTCTAACACCAGGGAAATTTCAGGAGACTTGGGAGCTCAGTGTCTGGAATGAAGTCAAAGACCAAATAATTTTATTTAGTCTAAAGAAATATTTATTATTTAGAAAATCACAAAGGTATAGAATCCCTGTTCCAGTCACTGTTTCCTCATTGGCTTCAATGAGATAGAGCAGTACTTTTCAGTAAGACTTACAATCCCAGCACCTGAGAGAGTCCTAAAATGTGCTTTGTTTTCTTTATACGATTCAACAAGTTTTATGACGAGTGGGAGATATCCCTTTGCCTTACTGTCTGGCTGCCAGGGCTCCCACTGCATGGGTTTTCAAAGTTCTGAACCTCTACTCTCAGAGTGCCTTAAAAGTCTCTCTGGCCTTTGGTGATTAAAAGCCTACAGTGTTTTTGTGGCTTTTTCTCAGCTCCCCTGCCCTCTTGCTGCCACCATTGGAGGACAATGCCTTGCACTTGGGACAGGTCCCCGTGCCTCATGAGGATGCAATCTCAGATGTTCAGTTCCACCATCCAAGATATTGCCCATGAACTTGGTGAAGGCCTTGTTGACCCCAGAGAAATATCAGGCAGTAATGTCATCAGAAAAGCTTTTTATTTGCGAATAGGAATCATTATCTGGATACCAACTGGGTCAAGGCATAAAGGAGTTTAAAAGGACTGAGGATGTGGTCTAATTTTAGGTCATTTGTTATAAAACACTTTGGATTTCTTTTTTTAGCATATTCATCTATAATTGGTGGATAAAAGTCTTCAAACATAAGACTGCAATGTAGGACTTTGTTTTGATCATTGACAGATTTCTGCTGCTCTTTTGGTAGTCACTAATCACCAGCTCAGCAACGTAGCAGTAAGCTTAACATCGTAATGAATAACAATGGCATCTTTGTGGCTCAGTGCAAGTTCCACAACCTGAATTAAAAACCTGGTAGGTGGGTACAGATTTACTCTATGACTGGAATCCCTGGATATTCTGATTTCTTACATGATCAGATACAGCCACTTTAATTTCTTCCAAACTCGATAGGTTTCTCCCTATGTGTCAAATATTCTCCTCATCCCATTGATTTATCTTTTTAGGACAAGAATGATGATTTCTTTTTAGTTTCAACATTGGACAGAGACCTGCTAAACCTTATTCGTAACGTTCCACATTACAGAAAAATGAACAGCTCTTCTTTCTCATAGAACTTTGTAGCTTATTTCATATATAAAGTTTAATTACTCAGTGAGCTTTCCTAACATCTCTGAATTTTGGGTACACTTGACAGGAAAGTATGGCTTTCTACGAACATGGATTTAGAAGAAAGAATAGAGACTATCCCATCTGGTTCCCTAGCTGATGCTTCTTATATAGAAACTTCCACACCAAAGTTTGTGCCTGGCTCATACTCTAGATTGGAACTTGGACTTTTGTAACTTTTTTTTTCCCAGAATGTACTAATCCCTAAAAATTTCCATTCTTTTTTTTTATTAAATTAATTAGCATTTGGGTTGTTTTGTCTTATTTTGCTTATGAAATTTATATCTATTAGTTTTTGTTTTGTGTTTTACTTGGTAGCCTGTTGTGATAATGAAAGTTTAGAGGAAGTCCAGCTAATGGTAATAAGCAACCATGACTTTAATAAAGACTTTTTATATATTAAAACAGAGGACCTATAAATCTAAATAATTTGTCATTTTGTTGGCCAAGTAGAAATGTACTTTGTTAATGTAGTTATACCATATTACATTAGTTCTTCCCTTAACATAGCAGTCCTAATAAGAAACATGTTATATCACTCATCTATAAGGCACAAATAAGCACATCACATCCTGTGATTTCTCTGTAATTTATTCTGTGATAAGAATACACTACTATCTGTGATGCAGTATGGAAAAGCAAAGAGAGAGAGAGAAAGAAAGAAAGAAAGAAAGAAAGAAAGAAAGAAAGAAAGAAAGAAAGAAAGAAAGAAAGAAAGAAAGAAAGAAAGAAAGAAAGAAAGAAAGAAAGAAAGAAAGAAAGAAAGAAAGAAAGAAAGAAAGAAAGAAAGAAAGAAAGGAAAGAAGAAAGAAAGAAAAAAGGAAAGAAAGAAAGAAAGGAAGGAAGGAAGGAAGGAAGGAAGGAAGAAGGAACAAAGGAAGGAAGGAAGGAAGGAAGGAAGAAAGAAAGGACGGAAGAAAGAAAGGACGGAAGAAAGAAAGAAAGAAAGAAAGAAAGAAAGAAAGAAAGAAAGAAAGAAAGAAAGAAAGAAAGAAAGAAAGAAAGAAAGAAAGGAAGAAAGAAAGAAAGAAAGAAAGAAAGAAAGAAAGAAAGAAAGAAAGAAAGAAAGAAAGAAAGAAAGAAAGAAAGAAAGAAAGAAAGAAAGAAAGAAAGGAAGGAAGGAAGGAAGGAAGAAAGAAAGAAAGGAAGGAAGCAAGCAAACTGATTTGAGGAAGGTCTGTATCCTATTCTGTACATTTCAAATGCTTTCTCAAAACAATTTTAAAGGAAGTTACTAAAATGTGTGATGCAGGCAGCAGACAGTGGGGATCCCCACACATGGCAATGAATTCTGCCCTAAGGCTGTCCAAAGTCACCTTTTGGAACCAGGAACCAAGACTTGATAAGACCCATTAACCAACAACAAATCCTGAGGGAGCTGGATCAACCTTCTCTGCCCAGCCTTTAATCCGGCTGCATTCCGGGACAGAAGATCCAGGGGGACAGAGGTCAAGAAAAGGATATTTTCAAAGAAGACCACTCCCCAAAGTCTACTCCCTTGGCAAGGGCCCTAGCAACCTAGGTCAATGCCCCATATGGGAGCACCTTGGGGAGAAGTCTATAAAAGCCATCTTGACCAAAGGACAGAGCGCACATGCCTCATGGACACATATGCTGCCTGAGCCCATGTGGCCGAGGACATGTGGTGCCCAAGCACGTGTATCTCCCCTCTTGAGATGTGTTCTCTCTCTCTTACTTTCCCTCCTCCTTCCCTTTCCTAAAACCTCCTTAATAAAGTCTGTAAAACTTCACTGCTCATCGACTCCTGAAAATTATTTTTCTGCGAGGAAGACAAGATACCTGAGGCACGCTGGGTAAGGCCTAGGACTGACTTTCCCTTCATGCAAAGAGCAATTACTCGCTCCAGCCTGAGTCCATGGCTCCCGAGAAATCTAGAGTGGTGGGAATCAACTCCCATGCCTAGAGATCAAGTGGCCATCAGGTGTGGCTTGATGGCCACCTCATGGGGCTGGTGGGGCTCAGGCCCATGCCGTGCAGGGGCTCATCACAGACTTTATTAGTCCTAAGCCTGTCCAGTGGATCCCGGGCAGCAGAGACAGCTGGGGAGAAAGCGACCATCTCTTTCCCCTTCCGGCCTCACATAAGCCACCCGTGAGGCCCACCTGCATCACGTGGACTTACCTAGCAGCAATAATAAAACTATAAGTATCCATGCTGATGATTTTTTAAAATATTTTATACTTAATATATAATGTATAAAATTATACCCCAATGAAATATTTAAATAGAATAAACTTGAGGTGTGATGGCATCTAAATGCCATGTTTATGAAACTGCATCATATGCCTACATGCTCCAGTATACTCCTGAACTAATTTACTCAAGATGTATCAGGAGCTTAACAAAGAGGTTTATATTATATCACCCCCCATATTTCTCTGTCTCCATTTGTTGATGCTAAAGACAACTGAGTTAAAGAAGACATTAAAAAGTTTTCAGTCCTTGGACTATCTAAAAGGGGGACATGCTATCCCTCTGGTCTCCCACATTTCTATGGCCCACCTTCTCGCATCAGCACAGGGAGACACCACTTCAAGAGAAGATTGCACAAACATTACTAATCCTGGGGAAGGAGGCAGGCAGAGTGACCACTGGCAAAGAACTTCATAAAGGCAGGAAACCAAGAAATGTTTGGGAATAATCCTGCCTTCAAATCAAGAAGTGAATTCAAAGCATAAGGCCAGGGCTCAACAGGGGGCAAGTCTGCAAGAAATAAAGCCCCTGATGAGACTGACTTGAAGAAGCCTTTAGGGTTCAAAGTCCTTCTCTTAGTCACCTCCTTAGCAACGACTCATTTGCACGGAGAACGACTCATTTGCACGGAGAACCCCAGGCCAAGAAAATTTGCAGGAAAGTCCCTATATAATCAGCTTCCCGAAGCAAGTTGGCACACTCCTTTCAGGAGTCACCTGCATCATTATGCTAACTACGTGTTTTTTTCCTAGTACAGGCTTCTGTCCTGCATTTGACCATATCTATCCTATCGGTGCGAAACCTCCTTTGCATTATGAATGTTTTTCCCTGTCATTTTTTCTTTTTAAAGTTTATTTTGCTTCACTGTCTTCTCTTAAAATTGATCTCTGAGGGAAAAACAAATAACCTAGGACCAGGGCAGGCCTTGGAAATGCTCTCTCCCTTTCCTGCGAAGAGCATTGCCTTGCTTTATTCCAAGAACGCTGTTTCCCAAAACTCTAGATGGTAAATACTAACTTTCTCACTGCTAAGATTAAGTGGATTGCAGCTGAAAATTAATGGTTACCTTATGAGGGTGGCAAGGAAGGTGATGGACTTTTCACTGACATGAGGAGAGAGACGGTCACTTTCTCTGTCAAATTCTCTTAGGAATTTCATCCGCGGCTGCCATTCCAGCTGGGAAGGCTGGGGCTGGTGAGGTCCCTGCACTGCCCCGATCTCGAGTTGTACACTGCACCTGATGTCGCTTTGGTTTTCTCAGCATGGCATGGGGCTGGTGAGGTCCCTGCACTGCCCCCGACCTCGAGTTGTACACTGCACCTGATGTCACTTTGGTTTTCTCAGCATGGCATGGGAACTGATCCCTAACACCTGACATTTCTCAGGGAGCCGCAGTTTAGTCCTAGGCCTTATCCAGGGGTTTGGGGTCCTAGTCTTTATTTCTCAGATAAGAATTTCAGGAGTAGATGAGCAGTGAAGTAAACATAGGTTTTATTTGGGGGCTTTAGGAAGGAAAGGGGGCAAGAAAGTGAGAGAGATAGTACACATCTCAAGAGGGAAGAAGAGGACGCCACAAGTACTCGCTGAGTGGGCACAAGCAACACCTGGGCTCTGTGCCCGCTTCCTATTTTCAAGGTGGCTTTTATAATCCTATTTTCTCAAGCTGCCCCGCGTGGGGCTTCTAGCTATGACTAGAGTTCTTTGCTAAGGTAGTTGCCAAGGAGGGTAGATTTGGGAGTGGTCTTCTTTGAAAACTCCTTTTCTTGACCTTTGTTCCTACTGGATCTTCTCGTGGAGGTGGGAATAGCCTTCTCTGGTCTGGGCCAGCTCCAGGTAAAGATCTTATCAGGTCTTAGTTCTGTGCTCAGGTCCCAATGGCCTTAGGGTTAGGTGGTTTCACTACTCCTTAGGAATTTCATTGCTCTAGGGACCCTTCTCTAGCTAACTGCCTACATCTGCAGGATCTTGGTGTTCAAGCGTCTAAGCCAAGTAGAAGCTCATGCAGACTTCCCCAGTGTTGACCACCCCCCAGACACTCACCCCACTGTCAAGACTGTGGCAGGCCAAGCCAAGAGTTTTTCACCCTTGCACTTTGCTTACAAAATTATCTCACATTAGTTCCCCCAGAGTTACCTCCCCACCATACTGTTCCTAGAATCCCATCCACCTTTTCTTTCGTCTTACACTTCTCCACAATGTAATGCCCTTTGCTAAAATGTTACAAAAGCCACATCACCAGTTTGCTTTTTAGGTTTCCTTTTTTGTTTCTGTTGAAGTGCATGTTAAGTTAAAATACAAATTTCAAATATACCTATAACGTTTTCTTCCTGTAAATCATCCTGGATATGAGCAGTTTGATTTGCAAGGTCTGGTTTAATAACATAAAGTGTTTAGGGTAAAACTTGTTCACCACTTCAGTAGATGAAGTTCAAGAACACCAGATGAAGGATTCATAAACCAAGAACCTGATTTCATTATAAGCAGGGAGGAGTGAGGTATAGGGCACCTATACCCGCTAGAATTCTGGCCCCTGTTATGATTCACGAGAGGACAATGAAGTCTTATTTTTGCTCCTTCAGAATCTGTTTCACAACTAAGGGCAAAAGGACTAGTGAGTTACTCAGAGTTCTTTAACATGTGGTCATTGGAAACTGTTATAAGGTGCATTCTCCGTTGCTCTTATTTCTTTTTCCCCTGGAGAAATGCTCCTTCTTTTGTTTCAGAGGCCTCTGGCCCAGGAAAGGCGTCAAGGAGAGATCCAGAAAACACCTACCTTGAGCCTTGGCCAGAGCAGCGCTAACTCAGCAGAGCAAGCCAAGGCTTCTGAAGATTGGATGGGCATCACCAGGCAACGCAGGTTGAGCCGTGCCATGGAGCAGCAGAAGAGACAGAATCATCATCTTCTGCCCTCCCCCTCCCTTCACCCTGGCCCAGCTAGCTCGCCTTTGATCTCAGCACAGAAAATTCAGACCCATTATAAACCTGTTTATGCTCTAATGAAAGGAGTACAGACAAAAGTAATTAGAGATGAACGGTGAGTGGCCCAGCCTGGCTACCCAGCAGAACCAGGAAGGGTGGTGAGGATGAGTCAGCCAGATCTGCAACAGAAGTTTGCTCCAGGACATCTAGAATGCGGTTTTATTATTCCCAAGGTCTTTTCTTTGTCGTAAAATAGCTCTTTGAAAGCCATTTCCACTGATCTGGAAAGCCCCACCTGTCTGCAGCCTCCTCTTGTAACAACCATTTCCAAGGACTCCAGCAAAGCTCATAGGACCAATTCAAGTAGCCAGTGAATTTCAGGGATCTTCTTTGCCCCGCTGCATTTAAATAAACAGTTATAATCTTCTTAATAAAACTTCTGTTCTTTAAGAATTTACTTGGAGTCCAGTGGATGACAACCACCCTGTTAGACTCAGGTTCACAGAAGAAAATTAAAACAAACTTTCCCAGTATCAGCACCAAGAAGACGGGCCACCCAGAGCACAGCCGTTTCAAAATCCCAGTTTGTCTTGCTGGATATGAGCTGCAAAATTCATGTTTTGGAAAATGCTAAGCATCAATTTACCTTCCACACTAGGCTGAGTATAATTGGTTTCTGTCTGCAGGCATGCTATTGAAGTAATGTGCACCAACAGGAAGGCTGCACCCATGTTTGATTCCTTTTTTCACAATAACCTGTTATTTTGTGACTGGTAGAATATTCTCCCAGGCCTCTGTGAAATTTCATATTTAAATTGTAGAGAAATATTGAAAACAAGATCTCTTTCTTCTTTCTCTTTCTTTTTTCTCCTCCCCTCCCTCTCTCTTCCTCCCTCTCTCTCCTTCCTCCCTCTCTCCTTCCTTCCTTCCTTCCTTCCTTCCCTCCCTCCCTCCCTCCCCCCCTCCCTCCTTCCCTTCCTTCCTTCCTTCCTTCCTTCCTTCCTTCCTTCCTTCCTTCCTTCCTTCCTTCCTTCCTTCCTTCCTTCCTTCCTTCCTTCCTTCCTTCCTTCCTCCCTCCCTTCCTTCCTTCCTTCCTCCCTTCCTTCCTTTCATTCTTTCCTTCTTTCTTCTTTCCTAAGTACAACACTTATTAATCCTAATCAGATTCATTTTCAGTTACCAGGAAAAAGATGAAGAAGTTTGTTCCAGCTTGGAGCTCTTTACTCTGAGACATGAACCAAGACCAGGGTCAAGCACATAGGCGGCATCTTTCATTACCGTGGGGCAAACCTCCAGTCAAACCATCAGAGTGGAGTCTTTTGGTCTCCACTAAGTCATTATGTACTTAGGATTATCATTAATTTTCTCTCCCTGAAGTGCTTCTGATGAATATGAGGGCTGTGGACTGCAGCCCTCTATGTGTTCACAAATAAAAGGTTCTATGTTCATTTTTCTCCAAAGTGCCCTTAGAGAATCCCCAATTTCCTGCCTCTTCCTAAGAAGAAGCTGATTGTGCTGCTCTCCAAAAGGAGTGGCGGAGTCCTCCTAGTGTGGAAGCTTCCTGAAGTTTGCAAGGAGAGAAACCAGGACGTTTTGGAAACTTGGAACCTTTGCTGCCCATTTCCTTTGGGGGGGGGGGGATTGTGACATGGATGGAGCTATATTAAATACTGCTGACTTAAGAGACTCAAGAACCAAACGGGCTCATGTGGGCAGAGCTTCTGTTTCTCCAACCCATGTTTTGTTAGCACAACCTTGGCCTCCATCCTGGGAAAGTCACGTCATATCCTGCTTCGTCCATTGAGTAGGTCCCACCTTTAATGCTTTTTGCTGGAGTTGACATGCCCAGGACTCGAGTAATTCCCTGTATCTGTCACAACCTTGGGGTCCACAGTTGCATGGAGAATATCAGGTAGCTCTCTCAGACCCATTGTGTTGGTGGTATGAATGTGATGCATCAGACAAGAATGTCTAGTGTGTAACCAGTACACTGTTACAGTACACTGTTGCCCAGAGACTCTGTACTTTGCCTGAAATTACCTCCCTGCAGACAACTTTGTAGATATAGGGGCAAGAATACACTTTGAATCTGTGATTTTTTTTTTTTTTGCTTTTTTGGGTCACACCCGGCAATGCTCAGGGGTTTCTCTGGTTCTGCACTCAGGAATTACACCTGGTGGTGCTTGGGGGACCATATAGGATGCCAGGGATCAAACCCTGGCCGGCATGGGCCGGCCGCATGTAAGGCAAATGCCCTACCCGCTGGGCTATCGCTCCGGCCCTTGAATCTGTGATTTTATGTGGCAGTATATCTTACCATATGTTAGCTTACTATGTTTGCTGGTATAAAATATTTTCTCTCATGTTACCACAATCATTGTGGGACTAGATAGTATATTTACCTGACCACGTTGGCTATCTAAGTAATTAGACCAGAGAGAAATGCTCTTTGCCTCCAACAAGAAAGCATGACTCTCTAATAAGTCTAAAGGGCTAATACACAAAACAACTATGAAGAAGAGAATCTTGTGAAAGTATGAAGAAATATATACCTGTCGGTAGAATATCCTTTGGTACAGATACATGCTTTTGTATTCTGAGATACAGTTCATCTCAGATGCCCTTTTCCCATCTACCAAGGACCTGCAGCCTTGGCTGGAGCAATAATAACATGTCACTGGAACTAGGTGGGGTCCTGGGAGAAGTTACCTGAAGGGGATTGATCCTAAGTGCTTTATCCATTGCTGTGGGCCTGTCTGGGCTGAAACGTTATAAAAGCTGTAGCCTGCTTTCTTCTGTGCCTTTTGCCTTTTGCCTTTTGCCATTTGGCCTTTCTCCTTTCTGCCTCTGCTCTCCTCCTCTCCTTTTTTCTTCCCTGTTGGGCCTTAGCATGTGGTAGCAGACATCTTGGCCTATGATTCTAAACCTACATGTGACTGAGGCCAAGCTAGGAACCTGAAGTCTGAGGTTATCCTGTTGCTGGGTTGTATACCAGAACAAGTGTGCGTAAAGCCTTTTAAAACTTTGTGGATTCTTGTGTCTTCTCCGTATGCTGGCTGCCAATCCCTGGGGCAGAAGGGGATCCCCAGATTCTGCTCCCAGATTTTGTCTGGGAGCTCAGTGGTACCCCGACACCAGCCCCTGTGTCCCACAGGAAGGATAATATGCAGAGTGAAAGAGCCTTTAAGTTGACAATGTATTTTATGCAGAGAGCTACAGCTTCAACTTGGATTAATCCATAGAAGCTATGGAGCATTTGTTACCAAGCTTTATGACTTAATCAAATTATTGTCACCAACTTGGACCAGCTATGAAAGTGCCCAAGGTGTTAAAACAATACATTTTGTTTGGGGGCTCTCCTCAGGCCTTCCAGCCCAAGCTCTGTCATACCATGTTCCTCCACCACTGTC
This sequence comes from Cryptotis parvus, assembly GCA_021461705.1. NCBI lineage: Eukaryota > Metazoa > Chordata > Mammalia > Eulipotyphla > Soricidae > Cryptotis > Cryptotis parvus. The sequence continues at coordinate 23,991 of JAJIBD010024579.1, read as the reverse complement.
TAGACAGTGTCTAGACTCCACCACCTTTGCAATTAGCATCTTGAGGTTTGCTGTGCTGTTTCAGTCACTATTATCAGCATTTCTAAGTGAATCTATGTATTTCCTCTTCACAGTATCAATCAAATATTGATACTTCATAGTATCAATATCAAAGTATCAATAAATTATATACCAATCTATGTAATCAGAACAGTCTGACACTTCCTACCATCTTTTTTGCAGCTGAAAACCTCTCCGTTTGCCAGTTAGATACACCCAAGTCAGGTAGCTCTAGACCATGGATCAGAGAAGAACCACATGCCAGGACTGGGGCATATAAGAGCAAGTTTATTTCTTCAAAACCCCAAGATCAGAAAAGAGCCCCTAGGTAAAGCAAGACTGGCTAGTTTAAAACATGGGAGCAGCCAATGTGAGCCTAAGCAAGAATAGAATAAAATAAGTCTCAGGTGGTATTGATAGTCAAGAGCCAGGGTAGTGGTGCAGGAATTTCCCCCTGCTTTGGGACTGGCTTGCAACCACAGCATCCATCTGTCTCATTCTTTGTAACCAACTCTTCGGATGGAAGTTGAGAGGACAAATCCATTTGGCTTTATTGTGGTGAATCACGCCAGCAACCTAAAAATTAGTGCCTCCTCTGTGGACTTCCAAGATGGCATTCCTGCTGTGGGATTGCATCACTTCCTGGTTCTAATCTGGGTCCTGGTGATGTTTTGACCTTATAAGGTCTATTAGAGCTGCCAAGGAAGGAGAAAACAGGGAAGAAAGGTGTTAGGAGCTACTTCACTTGTAAATATCTCCTCTAGGAAGAATATAGCATTTTCCAAAATGGTACAAAACTTAAAATGGCTGTGCAAAAATGAAAGTTTTCATAACAGAAGAGAGCAAAACAGGAAAAAATTTAATTCATTGTGGCAAGGTGACCTTCGCTCAGGAACTGGAGGGGCTTTTTAAGCGAAATAACTCTGGTGCTAACCAGATTGAAAGGTTTGATTCCATTCCCAAGGGGGCAGAGCCACAGACCAGTGGGTAGGGTGTTGGCTTTGCAAGCTGCGACCAACCTGACAACCAGGATTCAATTCCCATGCATCCCATATGGTCCCCCAAGCACCGCCAGGAGTAATTCCTGAGTGCCTAGCCAGGAATAACAACTGAGTATTGCTGGTTTAAAGCATCTGCTAAGGGAATAACCCCTGAGCATTGCTGGTTTAAATTGCTGCCCCCCCAAAAAAAAAAGATTCCAGTCCTGGAGAGAGAAGTTGAAAGTATAATTGTCAGGTATTAAATCTTCTGCCCCTTGAGGTGTTGCAGGTCTGGCTGCAGTGCCCAGTTGCATGAGCAAGTGGCAGACAGGAGACAGGCTTGTCTATATGCAGGGCTCTGCCCGTGGGGCCCTGGATGGTTGGTGGTCTGACATAGAAAAAGACTGAGCCCCCTGGGATGAACCCAGAGCCACGGCAGAGTCTGGTAAGCTACTGATGGTGTACTCGATATGCCAAAAAAAGTAACAATAATGGACCTCATTACCAATGAATGGAGACGTTACTGGAGCCCGCTCGAGCAAAATGATGAACAGCGGGAAGAAAAGTGAAGTGATACAAGTGATAAACCTGAAGTCTGGGAACCACAACGATAGTACAACAGGTATAGCATTTGTCTTGCACTCAACCAACCCAGGTTTAATCCCCAGCATCCCATATGGTCCCCCAAGCACTTCCAAGAGAAATTCCTGAGTGCAAAGCCAGGAGTAAACCCTGAGAATCACAGGGTATGACTCCCCCTAAAAAAATACAAATAAGCTGAAAACAAAAGAAAAACAAAACTGCATTAGGGCAGATTAAGAAGCTTCTATACAAAACTCTGTCAGTATCTTCATTTAAATATCCCTCAAATTTTTTCACTCTCTTTTTCTAAAAATTTTTTTTTATTATACCACAGTGAAACATACAATTACAAAGGTGTTCATGGGGTCGGAGCGATAGCCCAGCAGTAGGGCATTAACCTTGCACGCAACCGGCTTCTGCCGACCCAGGTTCGATCCCCGGCATCCCATATGGTCCCCTGAGCACCACCAGGAGTAATTCCTGAGTGCAGAGCCAGGAGTAACCCCTGAGCATCGCCAGGTGTGACCCAAAAAAGCAAAAAAAAAAAAAAAAAAAAAGAGTTGCTCATAATGGTAATACAGTATTCCGCTTTCTCCAGGAACACGAAGAGCCTCAGACCATGCCTTCAGGTCATGGGAATGAGGTCTATTAATTGTTACTGGTTTTTGGCATATCAAATATGACACGGGTAGCTTGCCAGGCTCTGCCATGCAGGTGGTATACTCTCAGTAGTAGGCTCTCATCTTGTGTACACTAGTACATGAGAGAACGTATGGAGATGTTACTGGTGCCCGCTCAAGCAAATCGATGAACACTGGGAAGACAAGTGATACAAGTGAATATAGTACTCCAGCACCCATCCCTCTACCAGTGCCCATTCCTACCACCAATGTACCCACACCCCTCCCGCCCACCCACAGGTTGCCTCAATAGCAGGTACCCCCTTTTCCATTCTTTCTCTGTCTCTCTCTCTCTGTCTCTGCATCTCTCTCCCTCTTCTTTTTACACATTGTGCAGATAAATATCCCTCAATTTTAAACTTTGAAAAAAAATCCAGCATAAGCTCTATCTACATCCACACAGAAATAATTTTAATTTGGTTAACACTTGTGATTTACAAAGAACATAAATTTTTTTAAACATTTTATTATACCACCGCGAGATATACAATTACAACATTGTTCATGTTTGGAGGTTTTGGTCACATAGTGTTCCAGCACCCCGCCCTCCACCAGTGCCCATTTCCCACCACCAATATCCCCAATTCCCTCCCCCAGCCCATAGCCTGCCTAAATGGCAGGTTCTATATCTCTTTTCTCTCTCCTTCTCTTTTCCTTTTCTTACACATTGTGGGTTGCACTACATATACTTAGAAGCCGTCATGTGCATTTTTTTGCCTGTATTTAATGCTCAGTTCTATGTTGGTATCAGCCCTTTTGACATTTATTCACACATGTTCCCTTCTCTGTCTTACCTAACCTCCGACTCCCACACGTTGTGGTAATTTCCACTTTTGGTAAGACCACCTGATATATTTATGTCATGCAAATAAATGCAGTCATTCTATGTCTCTCTCTTTCCTTCTGACTAATTTCACTCAACATGATCCTTTCCATGTCCATCCATTTATAGGCAAATTTCATAACTTCATTTTTCCTAACAGCTGCATAGTATTCCATTGTGTAGATGTACCAAAGTTTCTTTATCCAGTCATCAGTTCTCGGGCATACTGGTTGTTTCCAGGTTCTGGCTATTGTGAATAGTGCTGCTATGAAAATAAAAGTGTGGATGTGTTTCCGCTGTGTGTTTCTGGCTTCCCAGGGTAAATTGCCAGGAGTGGTATGGCTGGGTCAAAAGGGAGCTCAATTTCTAGTCTTTGGAGGAATGTCTGCCTTTGAGTCATATTGTTTTCCAGAAAGGTTGTACAAGTCAACATTCCCACCAACAATGTATAAGAGTCACCTTTTCCCCGTATCCACGCCAGCACTTGTTGCTTTTACCCTTTTGGATATGGGCCAGTCTCTGTGTTGTGAGGTGATATCTCATTGTTGTTTTGATTTGCATCTCTCTGATTAGTGATTATGAGCATTTTTTCATATGCCTTTTGGCCATTCGAATTTCTTCCTTGTCAAAGTTTCTGTTCATCTCTTCTCCCAATTTTTTAATGGGGTTGGCTGTTTTCTTCTTATATAGCTGTATCAGTGCCTGATATATCCTGGATATTAACCCCTTATCAGATGGGTATTGGGTGAATATTCTTTCCCATTCTGTGGACTGTCTTTTTATCTTGGTCACTGTTTCTTTAGAGGTGCAGAAACTCCATATGTTTATCTTTTCTTCTAGTTGCTTTGTTAATGGTGTTTCACCTTTGAAGATGTCTTTAGCTTCAATGTTGTGGAGGGTTTTCCCTATATTTTCTTCAACATACTTTATGGATTCAGGTCTCATATTGAGATCTTTAATCCATTTTGATCTGATTTTTGTGCAAGTTGTTAGACACAGGTCCAAATTCATTCTTTTACATGTAGCTGTCCAGTTTTTCCAGCACCACTTGTTGAAGATGCTTTCCTTACTCTAGTTTGGATTCTTTGCACCTTTACCAAAGATTAACTGATCCTGTCTTTGAGGGTGGGTGTCAGGATACTCAACTCTATTCCATAGGTCCACAGGTCTGGTTTTTATTCCAGTACCATGCTGTTTTAATTACTGCTGCTTTGTAGTACAGTTTGAGGTTGGGAAAGGTGATGCCTCCCATCTTCTTTTTCCCAAGGATTGCTTTAGCTATCCATGGGGGGGTTATTATTCCATAGGAATTTCAGGAGTGTTTGGTCAATTTCTTTAAAGAATTTAATGGGTATCCTTATAGGAACCGCATTGAATCTTTACAAAGCTCTAGGGAGTATTACTATCTTGACAATATTAATTCTCCCCATCCATGAGCAGGGAATGTGTTTCCATTTCCTCGTTTTCTCTTTTATTTCTTGAAGCAGTATCTTGTAGTTTTCTTTGTATAGGTCTACAAAGAACATAGATTTTGACTGTTCAGAACACTGCAATTTATTTCCCATATGTTATTTGGTCTTCAGCCACAATCCCTGGCTTTGTGATTCCCCCAAAGGTCGTATAATTTTCTAAATGTTGAGAATATTAAAGTGTCTTTTGCTGTTATTGCTGGTATGTAGTAGGGGTGTCATTTAGCAAGAAAGGTAGCAGAGAGAGATAGAGAGAGTGAGCAAGAGAGATAGATACTCCCCCTTTTCTTGGACCACCAAGACCTTCTTGGTAAGATCCCGGTCCCTCAGGACTCATAGAGGTCTGATGAGATTCTCAAGATGAGAATTCCATAGAGTGGGCCTTTCATCCTGTTTTTGTTTGTTTGTTTTACTTTTAAAGTCACACCTGGCAATGGGATGCTCAGGGTTACTCCTGGTTCTGCACTCAGTAATTACTCCTGGAAGTGCTTGGTGGACCATATGGGATGTTGGGGATTGAACCGGGTTGGCCACATGCAAGGCAGGCAATTTATCTGCCTTACCTGGGTTGGTCACATGCAAGGCAAACTCCTTACAATTCCTCTGGCCCCTCATCTAGATTTTTGAAGTATGATAAATTGGCATTAGAAAATATGGAATAGACTAAAGAGAATATAAGTGGCAAAACTGTTTCTAAACAGCCATAGGGGGTGGGAATGCAAAATACCTTCATAAGGAAAGATAAATATGAGTTGAAGAAAAGCTTTCCAGATTAAGACTTGAGCAAGAAATTTTGAGCCAGTTTGAAGGCGGGGAATTTTTGCTTCCAGCCTGGCCTGATGTAAGCAAGTTGGATGGAGACTGGAAATTCGGAGGCTTGTTGGGTCCCTGAAATAGCCACAGGCTTAAGACTCAAAGGCAGAACTATTTTAATATTTCCTTTAAAATCCTGCTTTCAGACTGGAACAGCAGCACTGCTGGTAGGATGTTAGTCTTGCGTGCAGTCAAGCTGGGCTTGATTTCTGGCATCATATACGGTACTCCAAGCCTCTCCAGGAGTGATCTCTGAGTGTCAAGCCAATAGTAAATCCTGAGCACCACAGGTGTGCTCCCTCCCCAGAAATACATTGCTTCTCCAACAGGACCCATGGAAGCTCTCTTCAAAAAGGGAAATGACTGTTTTTAAAGATGGTCTTTTGATGCATAGTATAATGAATGCCATTCCCAGTGGGTAGTACAGAAAATAGCCAATGTCAAGGATTTGAATGTACATACCTGTCATCTGTCAACAGGGTGGAAAATGGGCTTCAAATCCAAATGGGATTCTGTCAGACATATGGGCTTCAAATCTAAATGGGATTTAGATTTGAAATATGCCTATGAGTAATTCTTTGATTCTTCTGTGAAAGAGATTTTTCTAAAAAATCAGAAGTGAATTCTCATCAAGAGAGCATAATGAAAACCATTGATAGCAGGACACCTCAAGTTCATCACCAGGAACTTGACCCAGGTAAAGAGCCAGGGATGCAGGTTCAACCTTCTGTTTTAGTTCTTGACTCTCACTTCTTTCTTTTTAAGGAAACTGAAATGGGGGGTAGATCTTCCAGATTGGACCCTACCACTGGTTTCTAGAATTAGAGCATGGTTGGGACCACTGTTTCCACAAAGCCTTGGAGGTCCCCAGCCTGCTCAATTATATCTTATATGATCTGCCTATTAGGGCTTAGATGAGACCTGAAGTTTCTAGTCTAATCATTATTTTGACTTCAACAGAGTGTGTATTTATTTCCACCCCATTCAGCATGACCCATATGACCCAGCATGACCCCAGTAACCCACATGCAGAGACAATGTAATAATCCATCTATGAAGTGCTGAGAAAGAACTCTTATTTTACTTAAATACAGATACAGGGCATTTCTTTGGAGTAGAAATGATTATATTTAGGTAGGGGGAAAGTATAAACCAGGTTTTTTCTTTTTGGAGGAGGACTAATTTGGAGGAAAACTCAGTGGATTTCAGGGCTTACTCCCTGGTTCTGTGCTCAGAGATCACACCTGAAGTGCCCAAGGCACCATGTATGGTGCCCGGATCAAACCAGGCTTGGCCCATGACCTCAACCCTTGCACTAGCTCTTTGAACCCATTTAATATTTTCTAAGTATTGGAAATTCTCACAGAAATTTTAAAGCAATCAAGATCTCAAGAGACTCCAAGAGCTCTGGAAAAAATCTGTTTCTTTTCATGAGAATCCCTAATAAAAATCCCATCCTCCCTCCCCCCCAAAAACCCCTGGCAAAAGATTCTGGGTTGTGTCAATTAGTGAAAATAGGCAGAGGCATAAGGGCATGAGATAAACATAAAGATTTGCACTTCAGACAGTACCCCTGCACAGGAGGAGCCCCCTGAAATTTGTTAGAAATGCAGGCCTCAGATGCTCTGAAATCAGAGCCTGAATTTTAACAAGAGCCTCTGGTCACTTATATACACCTTTATGGCTGAGAAATTCTGTGCTAAGATACTACTAAGAAGGGGCACCTAAGACTGGCTAATCCAGGTGGTTTGAATTCATTCTTTTAGCATTCCTAGCATCTGTTAACTGCACCCTTGAGGTATTACTACTTGCCTCTGAACTTTTATACTAAAAGGGGGAGTCTTTTCTTTGGGGCAGGAAGTAGTTAAAGAAAATAAACTGGTAAAGCCTTTCGGTTTTATCAGTTTTACCAATCTGGAAAATTATGCAGATTTTGCCAAAAATAGAACAAAATCTAAAATTTATAGTTACTTCTAAATTGTATTGAGAATTGAACGTCTGATGAACATAGGGGTCTAACTATACTTTGCAGGGAATCAAATCACTTTTTGAACTTTATCATTCTTAAGTGATGTGAAAGGATCAGCAACAGCTCTACCAGCTGGTAGAGCATGAGGGAAGGACGCTGAGGCCCGTGAGGTGGGGGGGGGGGGTCCTTATGTACCAACTCAGACAGGTAAAGGATAGATAGCAAAGAATGAAGGCATTCATCACCCTGAAAGGGCTGGTTTCTCTGGTTAGATGAGTCAGGATTGATGGCCACCCGAATTCACATAATTAAGGCCCAGCCTCTGAATGAGAAGGCCTTTATAATTCAATTCTGCCTGCAGGCTGGGCTTGGGGACCAAATGTACAGAAGAGGGTGACTCCACCCTCTAAATCCTCTTAGTCTGGTCTAAATTCAACTGAGAATCAGACTTGGTCCCTTAAATGATTTCCTCCTATTCATGTGGATTTAAGGATGTGGAAATACCGAGATTCTGCTAGTTTACCTGATCTAGGAGCCTGAGACCATTCCTTGTGCCACCAACCCGCGGCTAGACAGAATCTGTTGGTTTGTTAGTCAGGAAAGTGAGTCCCCTTTCTGTGCCTGGATTTCCCTCAATGTGAACAGGATTTGTGCCCCTGTGCCATGGAGTGAGAGCACCAGGGGCTGGAAGTAGCTTTTGTAGCTTGGCATCAGGGGCTAGCAGGAGGGTGTGATTCATAGAGTTTGGAAGCTAACCTCAGGCACAGTCACCCTTTCTACAAGGGTAAAACAAGTTTAAAAATAAAAATTAGGGTCCAGAGCGATAGCACAGCGGGTAGGGCATTTGCCTTCACGCAGCTGATCCGGGTTCGATCCCTGGCATCCCATATGGTCCCTTGAACTCCACCAGGAGTAATTCCTGAGCAGAGAGCCAGGAGTAACCCCTGAGCATTGCCGGGTGTGACCCAAAAAAGGCAAAAAATAAATAAAACTAAAATTAAAATTAAAAAAAAATCTTGGGCCTGGAGCTTTGTCAGGTAGGTAGGGTAGGGTGTTTGCTTTGCACAAAGCCAATCTGGGTTTGATTCTTAGTACCACATATGACTCCGTGAGCTCAGAGCCAGGAGTAAGCCTTGAGCACTGCTGGGTATGCCTCCCCAAAACAAACAAACAAAAAAACCCCAAAATTTCCCCGGAGTTATGGAGCAAAAATGAATTGGAGTCTGGCAGCAGCAAACTGGATGTGGCTAAGAGCTCCCACCCGTCAGAGCCTGGGGCGGACTTTGCGAGGACAAAAGGCAGAAGCTGGGGAAGGAAATAGTTATGAGGACAGCTTAGAGCTTAGCTGGCACTTTTGACTGGTTGCCTCTAATGTTGTCGCTTTGTCCCCTTGAGGCTTTTCCAGGCTTCTATTCTAGCCTGTTCAAACCGGTGGTCTTCTGTTGAATCCATTTAACAGTGCTGCCTTCACACTCATAGTTACCTAGTTGGGGCCATGCTCCTTTCTGCCTGGGTCTCAGGATTCTAGGAGACCTAACGAGTGCAAAATCCAGTCTTGATGAATATCGATCTGGAGTTTCGGGGTACAAGAGTGTAGCAATGTAACTTGAAATGCCCAGAGTCTGGCAAGAGCATTACTACATCGTTTATAGACTATTGTGAAATTCTCTTGGGAACCGCCACAGTTTTGTTTAGGAGGCTCCTGCCTGGCTAGGAGGGCCTGAGCTGGTTATCACTGTCTGCTCGGTTCTCTGCAGCCTGGCAAAGCAGAGTTCAGCCCAAGGTCAGGCTCCGTGGAGGCTGGTGATGTGACTGAGAGCAGCAGCAGGGCTGGTGATAACCCAGGGTTTCCCTGGAATGCCGCCGCCGCAGCTCTCCAATCTGACTCTGCAACCTCAGAAGTTTATCCTGGGACTGATAGAGCCGGCACCATTAATTCCACAGAGATAAGCAAAACAAGTCCATGGAGAGGAGCCCCTGAAGGATAACTCCAGCTAAAGGATATGCGAGCTGCCTCAACAGCAGGACGGGTGTGTGGGCGCTTTCCAGAGCTACCTCATCGGAATGCCTTTGGTATTTCTGCCCCTTGCTCACACAAAGCTGCTTCTTTTGGCAACTCCAGGAGCCAGGGACTCAATAACCCTTAGCAGACTGGTTTTGTCGTTTTCTTTGTTGTTGTTGTTGTTGCTTTAACTGGTTGTGCTGTATCTATGTTGAAAACTCAAAAAAAAAAAAAAAAGGCTAAAATTGTCCACTTTAATTGTCCAGAACCTTGCTTAAGAATAGATAATATTCCTAAGAATCTGGCAGGAGGATTAGCACGCTGTACCCAAATAAACAAAAATCCACATTTTTAGAATGAATATTGAGGGGCTGGAGCAATAGCACAGTGGGTGGGCGTTTGCCTTGCACACCGCCAACCCGGGTTCGATCCTCAGCATACCATATGGTCCCTGAGCATCGCCAGGAGTGATTCCTGAGCGTCGCCGGGTGTGACCCAAAAAAAGCAAAAAAAAAAAAAAAAAAAAAAAAACCCAGAATGAATATTGATTAAAAATAGCAAAATCCTTTTACAATAGGAGCAAAAGTTAACTGATACTGTTCTTTGAATTGTTAGAAAAAAGGGCTGGAGACATGGTTCAGAAGGAGGATGTTTGCCTTACACACAGCCCACCTGTGTTTGATCCCCAGCAATACATAGGTTTCCCCTAAGACCTGTCAGGAGTGATTCTTGAGTGCCTGGCCAGGAGTAAACCCTGAGTGTAGCCCAATGTGGTCAAACCTCCCACTTTCCCCTTAAAGAAAAGAAAATGAAGAGATTGATTTTATTTGTGACTCATAAAAACCAGAAGGATGAGGGAGATGGCTCAAACGGTGGAAGTGCATTCTCTGCATGTAAGAGCCCAGGGTTCGCTCCCCAGCATGGCACAGTACCATGAACATTGCTGGGAGCCACTTCTGAGCACCAGCTGTATCCAAAAAACTAAAAAGTAGGAAGAAGAAAGAAAAACTGAAGACTTCATTTCGGTTTAGGGGTCCCACTTGGCAGTACTGAGGACTGCTCCCAACTTTGTGCTCCTGGTGGTGTTCAGGGATGGACTCAGCATTGGCTATTTATAAGGCAAGTACCTTAGTCCCTATATTCTCTCTTGCCCAAAACTGGATTTTTTGATTGAGACAGCCATGCTGAATAATCCTATGTGAGAAAAATATTCCTCAGTCAGGTAAATAAAATGATTTAAGCATGAAATTGCTGTGAGAGCTCAAATAACCAAATGCTTGAGGAGAAACCAAAGTAAGAAAAGCAAAAAGAAAGTCCTGCTGAAGATTGAGGGGGAATAGTATGTAATTATGTAGAAATCTTAACTGGATGTGTATGTCCAGGGTTGAGTAACCCATGAGTACATATTTATTTATGACTTTGCACCAAGTTTGAGAAACCATAACTGTTTTTGAATGATAGCATTTGATTAATTTTACATTAAACATGCAGCTTGGGCATAATGGTATTTCCTGGGGTCAGTTCATGGAGGGTCTGAAATAACTCAAGTAAAACTCAACTATCAAAGAGAATGTCAGTGGAAAGTATGTGTGCATTTTCTTTCTTTCTTTCTTTTTTTTTTTTTTGGTGGGGAACACCTGTGCTCCAGGCTGACTCCTAGCTCTTCACTCAGGGATTACTCTTGCCATTGCTTGGGGACCATACAGGGTGCGGAGATTAAATCTAGGTGAGCAGGACTCTGAAACTGGCAATGTGACTTAATGTGGCAGAGCAAGACAAGCTCTCTGCTTGCTGTACTCGCTCCAGCCCCCAACAAATTGTCTTTTCTAATTCCACCTGAACGGATACAGAGGACTCAAGCTTAAGAGCATCTTTAGAGTCACGGTAGGAGTCTTGATGAAATCTTAAAGGAGAGGCTAAATCTTGGGGAATGAAGAAGAAAAAATCAGTTCAAGTTCACTAAAGAAGGGGTCAAGTCCAATCTCTTTCATTTCTACTTTAATCAGCTTATTAGACAGGCAGTCAGGGAAGGGTGAAGGGGTTAGCACGATGAATCAGCGCTTCACCAAGGCAAGTGACAGAGTGTTTTATATTGTTTTATAAATAAGACAATGAGCTAAGAACTATAAACTAAAATTTAAAACAATTAGATGCTTCCTTACTGGTACACAACACAGGACAGAGAGAAAGCTAAAAGTTATTCCCTTGTGGAATGACTATATCAGGGGTATGTTCTTCATTCTCAGTTAGGTCTATTTTCAGTGACTCAGTTAAGTGGTCACTAGAAAGATGGCCATCTCATTCCCTATGCAGGCAAGAGGAAGCTTGAGAGAATTGGAGAGGATGCTGAACGGCAGATACAGGATACAAATAGCTGTTGGTTTACTCTCTTTATCTTTTGTTAAAAAATATTTATATATTTCTAGAAATTCAATAAAATTGAGTCTAGAAAAAATTTAGGATGAAATTTTTAAAATCTAGAATTTTTTAGACAAGGAGCAATAAACTTATCTGAAGAGATTTTTGTTTGCTATTGGGGCCACCCTCAGCTGTGCTCAGGGTTTACTCCTGGGATCACTCCTGGTGGGTACATGGGATCATATGGGATGCCAGGGAGGGAATCAGGGTCAGCTGAATGCAAGACAAAAGTCTTATCTGCCACACTAGCTCTCTGGCCCTGAAGAGTTATTTCTTAATGTCATTTCATTTCATAAATAAATTTTCTGTTTGTATATCTCACTCACCTGGATGTAGTCAGTTATTCTGGGGTGATGAACAGTCTCTAGCCTTGCTCTGTGAGTTGACCAGGAGAGCTCTTGGGAACTTCTGTACTTACCCTATTCCAAGAATTAAAATCAGCTGGGTTAAATGCTGGTTGGAAAAACAAAACTCACCTGAATAAACTTAAAGATATCATTGGCTTCATGAAATAATTCAGGCAGCTTTTCATCTAGAGAGTAGAAAGAAATGTGATGGAGCTCTACAAAAGGGAAAGTTTTATAAATGGAAGGGAGCAAAACAAGGAAATTATTATAAAGAGAGGATTGTTTCAGGCAGTCTCCCTCCTACAGGGAAGGAAAGCGCTCTACCAGGTGGATGACCTCACCAATGCTGACTGTCAAATTCCAGATTTCACAGAAAAAAAAGGCTACATTTTTTGAGAGACGTTGAAGTTCCAATTAGCTTATGTAATAATTCTCAGTTTGGTGATCTGTGGCCTGATCACAGGTGACTCCATTTTACGCCTGTTGTTTTCTTTCTTAATTCTTCATACAAATAAGATACTTTCAACTCATAGAGGACATTTGAGTTATGGTTTCTTACTTTCACCTTAATGATTTCAGACTAATTTACATTAAATCCATTCAAAGAAATAGTGTATTTATCCATGAGCCAAGGAAACATTTTATGATGAGTCTGGAGTGTGGTTTTTTAAAGTGGTGCGATTTCCACCTGAAATAATGGCGTGATTTAACTATAACACAGTTAAAATGATTGACTTACCTATATTATTGTCCAAATATCCCTAGTTTAGCATCCTCAATTGCCAGTGGTACACATTGCAATCAAAGCATTCAGGAAGGGGCTGGAGAGATGGCTCTAAAGGCAGGCCACAGATTTGTTATGCAGAAGCCCCAGGTTTGATCTCCAATTAGCTCTCTAACCACCAAGTACTGCCAACAGTGTCCCCAAATAATAAAACAATGAAAACAAAATTACTTGGCAGGTACAGTAGAAGTCTATGATGCTCAGAATCAGAAATTCCAGGATGGGGGTATATCCATCCTGGAGGGGTGGATATACCCCCACCCCTCCAGGATATATCTAGAGGCTAGTTGCAGGTTGTGGTTTTAACTCCATTATAAATAGCAACCTCTGGCTCCATCCTTGGATTTATAGTTACACACTACAATTTATGCATTTTGTCATTCATATTTAATTTTTCCAAAAATAAAATAAGACCGACTGAGCTTAAAATTCAAATCTGATCAAGTCTTTTCAAAAAAAAAAGATGCAAGTCTAAACCTTCTTTGCCAAAAACCAAAAGCGTGAAGGCAGAGGGAGCCAGGTGAATGTTTGTACAAGTTAAAAAAAAAAAGATAAAGTCGTCTGCTGTGAAATATTGCAGAGTGAAATGGTAGCTAGCATCCTAGGGAACAAAAACACAAGTGAGCAACTCATGCCACCATGCAGAATATTAGGTCATTGCTCATTCGATACAGTGGAACCCTGGCCCCATCAAACTCCAAAATGGGACCCACAGTGTGATGACCAGCAGGTTTTAGCTGCATAAAGCTGAGGATGAAACTCAAAAGCTCTCAGAGACATGCAAAAATTGGACTTAATTAGTCTCCTATCTGACTCTCCAGCAGTTTTCCCCTTCTTCTTTTCTCTTGTAACTTTTCCATCATATCTCAGTCCTTCACCCCGCCCTTTGTACATGATAGTTCCTATTCCTTGAAATTGTTCTCTATTTCTCCAGCTCAAACTGTATGTCCTCTTTATTTTTTTTGCCTGTGAGCTACTTCAAGTCCTATTTAAAAAAGGATTAGTAATCCCGCATAGTGAAAACATGAAATAATGTGAGTTTGAAACCCAAGAAAGTAGCAAGGAAGATTTATGGAGTAATAACTAAGGCGAGGCTAAGAACTTTATATCTATTATCTATGTAAGTCTTTTGGTAATACAGTAAGTTCCATACCATTGTTATTATTCCTATTGAAGAGATATAAAAGACTGTGGTATGGAATGGTCTCATGATCACAAAGTTTCTTGTGTTGAAAGAATGATTTGAAAACATTGATACTAGACTGAACTCTACAATATTATGCTATCCTGAATCTTAAAGAAATTTTAGATTGAATATTACTTGTTTTAATACTGTTGAGCTATGTGCTTAATGGATTATTAGTAATTCATTCATTTTATGCTTACTTCATATGAGGGATATTATTTGAAGAAATATGAAGGCATTAAATCCTTAACTAGGTTTTGTCATTTTTACAAAGGCCATACCCAGCAATGTTTCAAAGGTCAGGCATTACTGGAACAGAACTCCTGACCTCACATGCTGACCAGAGGTTCACCTCTAGTCACATCCCCAATCCCCAGACTATAACTTTTCTAATTGTCCAAACAGAGTCTTAGGAAATGACTCTTTCAAATAGGCAAAATCCAAAATCCTGAGTCATAGAGATCAAACAGGGGTTATGGTACTTTCCTAGCATGAGGTCTACCCTAGTTCTAATTCATGGTACCACATACCATCCCCTGAGCACTGCCTGAGAATAGCCAGGTATAGCACCTGAGCACCACTAAATATAGACATCAAATCATAAATTAAACCAAACAAAAAATCCCCATTAGCTATGAATGAAGAAAAAATAAAAAACAACCTAATCTAAGACTTCATCAAAAGAGATGAGGGGCCAGAGTGATAGGATAACAAATAGACAGTTTGCCTTGCACACAGCCAACCCGGTTTGATCTCTGGTATTCCTTTTGGTCCCAGCAGCACTGCCAGGAGTTATTCCTGAGTACAGAGTCAGGAGTAATCCCTAAGCACCAAGAGTTATGACCCAAAAAAGCTGAGAGAGAGAAACAGACAGAGGAAGAGGGGAGAAGGAGGGAGAGAAAGAGAGAGGGAGAGAGGGAGATAGACTGAGAGAGACATAGAGATGCTGTGAATTCTGGGGTGTTAACAGTCAGTCCAAGAACACTCTTTTCTTAGACTCAGGATGGAACAATACAATAGCATTGCTGGACATTACTTAGGAACAGAGAACAGAGGCAGGACTGAGGCAGAGACCAGGCATTTAGTTCAGTGGTGGGGTGGTGCAGGAAGAGAATGAACATAGACAATATTCACATAATAATTGAACATATTACATATCATATGTCAACCTGTTAGCACCATAGGACAAAAGTAAATGAGAATAAAGATGATTGGGAGTAGCAAACAAGGGATGGCACACAATGAGTTATGTAGTTTCCCTAGGGAAGGGCTGTTTGGGGAACTTCACTTAAGCTGAGCACTGAGGAATAAGAGTCACTTGTGTGTCTATCCACGGAATGTGGGACAGAAGGAACAATTAAATCCTAAAATCCAGCATGGAGATCAAGTGAATAAGGACTGGAACAACTAGAGACGCCAGTGGAGACAAAGGAGCCAGGCCATGAAGGGAGACCTTGGGAATATCGCAAGGACTTTGAAAGGATATTGACTTCTTTTTAAGGTAGCTAGGAAGTCAGAGGGAAGGCTCTCTCTGCCTTCCCTCTGACTTCCTAGCTACCTTAATCATGACCAGAAAATCATGATCTGCCATCTTAAAAAGATTTCTACAGTATCCAATTGTGTCCGGTAGGGGAGGGAGAGTGGGGACCAAGGCGTGCTGTCAGGAGGCTAACCAATAAATCAGGAAGAGGTGAGTGTGGTCACAGAAGATGGTCAGGGCTGTCATGTTCAGCGAAAATTTGGAAGAACAAGGGGCTGGAACGATAGCACAGCGAATAGGACGTTTGCCTTGCACGCAGCTGTCTTGGGTTCAATTCCCAGCATCTCATATGGTCCCCCCGAGCACTGCAGGGAGTAATTCCTGAGTGTTAGCAGGTATGACGCAAAAAAGAAAAAAAAAGCTTGGAAGAACAAGCAGAGAGTACCAATGAACCTGGAGCACTGACAGGGACTGTGGCTGTTGAAACAGCAAAATGGTGGGAGTGATGGGACTGGCACTGAGAGCAGTTCAGTTCTGGGCACTGAAACCAAGTGGTGACATCGAGGAGGCACCTGATAGATGAGTCTGGAGCACAGGGAAGAGGATCGATGTAATAATGCATGCTTGTCATGAACGATGACCAAATCTAGAATCGAATAAAGATGAATGTGTTGGCAGTAATGCACATTTATCTGTGTGAGATCATTTTCCAGTAGCAAATTGAAAGCTCTAGAAGCCACTAAATTGTGAATAATCTGAGGGCCAAGACTTCTCGTCTTGTTCTCAGTCATAGCCTGTACAATCCTGGCACATAGTGTGCATAAGGAGTAAACATACTATTCAAGAATGATACATATGTAAATACACAGTGTGTTTATATGTATTTGTATCCAATATATGTGTTAAATATTACCTGTAGGACTGAAATAAAAAGATTTTATTTATCCCAGATTCATCACCAATTTAATCAAATAAAAAGCAAACATTTTAAAATAAATTCACTTAAAATTAACCTTTTTCTGAATTTGGCTCATTTTCTAGACACATTTTCCTGATTTCAAAATCTACATTGAAACTTAGATAACAAGCTTTCACTAAAAGAAGGATAGAAGGCACTTTGACTGGCTCCAGAAAAGCTCTATTGCAGTAGAATAATCTGTACATTTTTCTTTTTTTTTTTTGGTTTTTGGGTCACACCCGCAATGCTCAGGGGCCACTCCTGGCTCGCACTCAGGAATTACTCCTGGCGGTGCTCGGGGGAACCATATGGGATGCCGGGGATCGAACCCAGACCAGCATGAGCGGGTGCGGGCAAGGCCGCCCCCGCTGGGCTATCCTCCAGCCCCCTCCTTTAGCAATTTTAATTGTTTTAGAAGATATTATGTTTTAGACATGGCAACATTATAAGAAATGAAAAATATAAATTTTAAAAATGATCTCACCCTCAGGAGATTCTATAGTCTAATAGACTTAGTTAAATCAGTTAAACTAAACCATAGCAAAATTCATTCTCAATATGGGTCCTTATATATTTCCCTTTAGCAAATCTTACATCACTTTCATTGCTTCTGAAAGAATAGACATAAGACTTAAATAAATTCCAAGAAAAGTAATAAAAATAGAAAAGGTCTCCAGGAAGAAAATGCGGCCTATTGAGAAGACATTAGACTTGGTTTACAAGAAACTTTCCTGTTCACAATGAAAAGAGAGAACACATGCAGGAGATTTTGATTCCAAGAAAGGATCCCATTCTTTAGAACCCGTTATATTTTGAACACTATTAACTTCTGATTATGACCCCCTTGTCCATGCATTGAGTTTGCAAGGTTTGGGTTTGACACCTTTGAATCAGGCTTTGATTGTCCTTTCCCATATCCTATGGTCTCTGCCCAAGAGATATTTTGGAATATATCTTGGGCATGGGCCATCCCATCTCAGGATCCTTAACAGACACCCATTTCTAAGTTGTGACTAAATGATGAAATTATTCTTGAAATGATGCAACTTTTCAAATGTCAAGAACTATTGATATATTCAAATAAGTCTTTTTCTTTGTCACAAATAGGGTGGGCAGCTGAGTATACTTCCCAAGTGTGCTGGATTGCTGAAAGCAGTTCTCTCCTTTCTGTAGCAGCGTCTGTGGACAAGAAGTAACAGTAAAAGAATAGTCAAGTCAAGTTACACTCAGTTGACAAAATGGGATTCCTGTCCTGAAACAACGATCCCTGCCTAATCACTGGTACTTGCTCCCAGAGATATTGTGACTGGTACCTTGGGGACCAGATCTTCCTGTGTCCCTTCAGTAGTACCTGAATTCCACAACAGAAATTAAAGCTGAACACAAATTGCAATTAAAATGTTTCACACCAAGCCTTAAAGATGGTTCTTCCACCTGCCATTTAGGCAGGCTGTGGGAGGGGGAGGGAATTGGGGACATGGGTGGTGGGTGATGGGCACTGGTGGAGGGCGGGGTGCTGGAACACTGTGTGACCGAAACCTCCAAACGTGAACAACATTGTAACTGTATATCTCACGGTGGTATAATAAAATGTTAAAAAAAAATGGTTCTTCCAAATTAGGGAGATACTGGGGGTTGACATTTGCTGAAACCACAGAAAAGTTTACAAAGACAATCGAATTGAAAACTTTCTGTGAATTGAAAGTTTTCTGCCTGAGAAGGCGGGTACAGGTAGAAGAGGTGCATGAAAGAACATCCGCTGTCAGCAGAAAGCAGCTGTTCTCTCCATGCCGGCCCCACGTGCTAAGCTCCTCTCTACTTCTCTAAGGGTGGGAAGTCCAGGCTCTTAAGAACATTGCCTTGGGGTGGAGATCTGCTTGGTCTGATGTTGCTTTAGTGTTAGAAGATGCAAAGTTGTGTTTGAAAATTGCTTTGCTTGTGTAAATACTCTTTACTATAGACCAAATATTTTTATTTTTAAAATACACATAGGTGTATATGTGATTATATATATGAACATGCTTTTTAAAGTTAGCTCAAGCTTCTAGTAAGTTATCATCCAATTAAGCTGCCTGTTGTTAATTTTTTTTTTTTTTTTTAATTAATTTTTTTATTTTTACAATTACAAAGATATACAATTAAAAAGTTCATATTTGGGTTTTGGTCGTACAGTGTAGCAGCACCCATCCCGCCACCAGTGCCCATCTCCCACCACCAACGCCTCCCCGGTTCCCTCCCCCTCCCCCAGCCCTCCTCCATGGCAGGTTCTTTATTTCTTTCCATTTCTATCTCTTTCTCTTTTCCTTCCTCTCCAGACTATGGATTACAAAACATACATTAAAGGGTTGTCATGTGTATCCTTTTGCCTCTATTTAATGCTCAGTTCTAGGTTGGCATTAGTACCCTCACAATTGTTAGCACACTATTCCATTTTCTGTCTTACCTAGCCTCTGACTCCCACACGTTTGTGATAATTTCCACCTTTGACAGAACCTCCTGATGTATGTTTCACTTGACCTTGGATATTGGTATCATAATATGTACCTATATATTTATGTTATGCAGATAAATGCAGTCATTCTGTAACTGTCTCTCTCCTTCTGGCTAATTTCGCTCAACATAATCTTCTCCATGTCCATCCATTTGTAGGCAAATTTTATAACTTCATTTTTCCTAACAGCTGCATAGTATTCCATTGTGTAGATGTACCAAAGCTTTTTTATCCAGTCATCTATTTTCGGGCACTCGGGTTGCTTCCAGATTCTGGCTATTGTGAATAATGCTGCTATGAACATAAAAGTAGGGATGGTGTTTCCGCTGCGTATTTTTGGTTTCCCAGAGTAGATTCCCAGGAGTGGTATGGCTGGGTCAAATGGGAGTTCAATTTCTAGTCTTTGGAGGAATGTCCATATTGTTTTCCAGAAAGGCTGTACCAGCCGGCATTCCCACCAACAATGGATGAGTGTCCCCTTTTCCCCACACCCACGCCAGCACTTGTTGTTCTTGTTCTTTTGAATATGTGCCAGTCTCTGTGGTGTAAAATGGTATCTCATTGTTGTTTTGATTTGCATCTCTCTGATGATTAGTGATGATGAGCATTTTTTCATATGTTTTTTGGCCATTCGAATTTCTTCCTTGCTGAAGTTTCTGTTCATTTCTTCTCCCCATTTTTTGATGGGGTTGTTTGTTTTCTTCTTGTAAAGTTCTACCAGTGCCTGATATATCCTGGATATTAACCCCTTATCAGATGAGTATTGGGTGAATATTCTTTCCCATTCTGTGGACTGCTTTTGTATCTTAGTCACTGTTTCTTTTGAGGTGCAGAAGCTTTTTAGTTTCATGTAGTCCCATATATTTATCTTTTCTTCTAGTTGCTTTGTTAGAGATGTTTCATCTTTGAAGATGCCTTTAGCTTCAATGTCATGGAGGGTTTTTCCTATATTTTCTTCAATGTACTTTTATGGATTCAAGTCTGATATTGAGATCTTTAATCCACTTTGATCTGATTTTTGTGCATGGTGTTAGACACAGGTCCAAATTCATTTTTTACATGTCGCTGCCCAGTTTTCCCAACACCACTTATTGAAGAGGCTTTCCTTACTCCATTTTAGACTCGTTGCACCTTTATCAAAGATTAAATGATCATGTGTTTGAGGTTGGGTGTCAGGATACTCAATTCTATTCCATAGGTCCACGGGTCTGTTTTTATTCCAATACCATGCTGTTTTAATTACTACTGCCTTGTAGTACAGTTTGAAGTTGGGTAAGGTGATGCCTCCCATCTTCTTTTTCCCGAGGATTGCTTTAGCTATCCTTGGGGGTTTATCGTTCCATACAAATTTCAAGATTGTTTGGTCAATTTCTTTGAAGAATGTCATGGGTATCCTCATAGGGACTGCATTGAATCTGTATAGAGCTCTAGGGAGTATTACCATTTTGACAATGTTGATTCTCCCCATCCATGAGCAGGGAATGTGTTTCCATTTCCTTGTGTCCTCTTTTATCTCTTGGAGCAGTGTCTTGTAGTTTTCTTTGTACAGGTCCTTTACACACTTGGGTAAGTTGATTCCTAGGTATTTGATTTTCTGTGGCACAATTGTGAATGGAATTGTTTCCTTAATATCCCTTTCTTCTCTTTCGTTATTTGTATATAGGAAAGCCACCGACTTTTTGGGTGTTGATTTTGTATCCTGCCACTCTACTATATGCGTCTATTGTTTCTAGGAGTTTTTTGGTAGAGAGTTTAGGGTTCTCTAGGTATAATATCATGTCATCTGCAAATAATGATAGCTTGACTTCTTCCTTGCCTATCTGGATGCCCTTGATGTCCTTTTCTTCTCTGATTGCTATCGCAAGTACTTCCAGTACTATATTGAATAAAAGAGGTGAGAGTGGGCAACCTTGTCTTGTCCCTGATCTCAGGGGAAGGCTTTCAACTTTTCCCCATTGAGAATGATGCTCGCTGTGGGCTTTTGGTAGATGGCTGTAACTATCTTGAGGAAAGTCCCTTCAATTCCCATTTTCTGGAGGGTTTTAATCATGAACGGGTGCTGGATCTTGTCAAATGCTTTCTCTGCGTCTATTGATAGGATCATATGGTTTTTATTTTTTTCTTTATTGATATGATGTATTATGTTGATTGACTTGCGAATGTTGAACCATCCTTGCATACCGGGATGAATCCTACTTGGTCATGATGTATAATCTTCTTGATGAGTCTTTGGATTCTGTTTGCTAGTATTTTGTTGAAGATCTTAGCATCCGTGTTCATCAGGGATATTGGTCTGTAGTTTTCTTTCTTTGTGTTGTCTCTCCCTGCTTTGGGTATCAGGGTGATATGTGCCTCGTAGAAGCTGTTTGGGGAGTGTTTCTGTTTCTTCTATTTCCTGGAAGAGCTTGAACAGGACAGGCAGTAGGTCCTCCTTAAAGGTTTGGTAGAGTTCACTAGGGAATCCGTCTGGACCTGGGCTTTTGTGTTTGGGAAGTGTTTTAATTACTGTTTCTATTTCCTCAATGGTGATAGGCTTATTCAGGTATTGGAGGTCTTCTTGTTTCAGCCGTGGGAGGTTATAGGACTGCAGGAATTGATCCATTTCTTCTAGATTCTCATGTTTCACGGCATACAGGCTCTCAAAGTAATCTCTGATGATCTTTTGGATTTCTGTGGTTTCTGTTGTGATGTCACCCTTTTTATTTCTGATTCTGTTTATTTGGGTTCTCTCTTTCCCTGTCCTTACAAGTCTTGCCAATGGTTTGTCAATCTTGTTTATTTTTTCAAAAAACCAGCTCTTGGTTTCATTAATCTTTTGGATTGTTTTTTTTGGTTTCCAACTCATTGATTTCCTCTCTAAGTTTTATTATTTCCTTTTTTCTGCCTGGGTTGGGCTCCTTTTGTTGGTCTTTCTCTAATGTCTTCAGCTGTGTAGTCAGGTTATTTATGTGGGCCCTTTCTTGTTTCCTGATGAATGCTTGCAGAGCTATAAATTTCCCTCTTAACACGGCTTTTGCCGTGTCCCACAAGTTCTTATAGTTGGTGTCTTCATTTTCATTTGTTTCCAGAAATCTTTGGATTTCCTGTTTGATTTCTTCTATGACCCATTTGTTGTTCAGGAGTGAGCTGTTCAGTTTCCAGGTGTTTGGTTTGACTCCCTGTTTCTGTGTACGGTTAACTTCCATTTTCAGTGCATCATGGTCTGAAAAGATAGCTGACACAATTTCTATCTTTTTAATTTTATTGAGGTATGCTTTGTGGCTTAGCATGTGGTCTATCTTGGAGAATGTTCCATGTGCACTAGAGAAAAATGTGTATTCAGCTTTTTTGGCATGAAAAGCCCTGTATATATCTACTAGCTCTCTTTCTTCCATTTCTTCCTTCAGGGCCAATATTTCCTTGGTGAGTTTCAGTCTTGTTGATCTATCCATCGTTGATAGAGCAGTGTTGAAGTCTCCAACTATTATTGTGCTACTGTTAATGTCTTCTTTGAGGTCTCTTAGCAGTTGTTTTATGTATTTTGCTGGCCCCTCGTTGGGTGCATATATGTTTAGTAGTGTAATTTCTTCCTGGTGTACATACCCCTTAAGTAATAAGAAATGGCCTTCGTTGTCCCTTCTAACTTTTTTCAGCCTGAAGTCTATATTATCTGATACTAATATGGCCACACCAGCCTTTTTGGAGGAATTGTTTGCATGGAGAATGGTCTTCCAACCTTTGACTTTGAGTCTGTGTTTGTTCTGATTATTCAGATGTGTTTCTTGTAGACAACAGAATGTTGGGTTCAATTTTTTAATCCATTTTGTTACTCTGTGTCTCTTAATTGGTGCATTTAGACCATTGACATTGAGAGAGATTATTGTCATCGGATTTTGTGCCATCTTTCTGTTTGAGCTTGTTGTGCTTATGGGTTTGGTCAGATTACAGTAGACCCTTCAGTCCTTCTTTTAAGGTTGGTTTTGAGTCCATGAAGTTCCTGAGTTGTTGCTTATCCATGAAGTTGTGTATCTTTCCTTCATATCTGAATGTGAGTCTGGCCGGGTAAAGAATTCTTGGTGAGGCCTGCAGTTCATTCAGCCTTTTCACAATATCCCACCATTGTTTTCTTGCTCGGAGTGTTTCATCAGAGAAGTCTGCTGTAAATCTTAGAGATGTTCCTTTGTATGTGATTTCCTTCTTTGATCTTGCTGCTTTCAGTATTCTATCTCTATCTATAGTTTTTGTCATTTTAATTAAGATGTGTCTTGGAGTATTCTTGTTGGGGTTTCTTTTAGCGGGTATCCCTACGGGCCTCCTGGATCTTGAGGCAAGTGTTTTTTAGTTCCGGGAACTTCTCAGCAATGATGGCTTTGACAGTTTCTTCTTCATCAGGGTTTTCTTCTTGCCCTTCTGGGACCCCAATGATCCGTATGTTGTTTCTTCTGGCTTCATCCCGATTATCTCTTGTTGTCTGTTCGGTAATTGTGAGTCTTTTTTCTATCTTCTGGTGTTGTGTAGAGAATCTTTGGAACGCGTCTTCGAGATCACTAATTCTTTCTTCAGTAGCTATTATTCTGCTATGCTGGCTTTCCACTGTGTTTTTCATTTCATTTACCTCATTTTTAATATATGTCATTTCCATTTGCATTTTCCTCACTTCTTCTATCATGTCCTCTTGTATTTTATTGAGTTTGCATTCCATTGCTTCTTTGAATTCCTTATGACTCCTTAACATTTCTTTCCGAAATTCTTTATCAGAGAGGTTATATAACTCATTGGTATTGCTTGGCTCATCTGGACTAGTGACTTCACTCCACAGAGCTGGATGGAACTTTGCGTTGCTTTACCATTTTGACTATTGTAGGTTGCAAATGTGGGGTCTTGGATGACAGGAAAATACAGTTAGTAGGTGTCTGGTCTGTTTGCGAAGTTTGGGTGGGTAGCAAGGATGTAGGAACCAGGGGTTCAGTGGTACCTCATGCAAGATAGGT
>JAJIBD010024578.1:0-21644 GCA_021461705.1 Cryptotis parvus | reverse complement strand
TTAAAGATGAGGGCAAGCACTCCAGGAATTTTGTTGCTAATGATTGTAAAGAGCTATGCGCTATATCATCTTTAGGTGGGAAGTCTTGCTCCTCTTACATTGATGAAAAGTTATAGAGACATCGGCTCTTATGTCAGAAGTAATTAAAATCATTTCTAAACTCTGGTAGAGGTCAAATGTGGCTTGGTGTAAAGTAAGTAAAATCCATTTTGCGAAACTCAAGCTTTTCAATCTAATTACATAAATGTTGGGTATCTCAGACCCTTGGAACAAGTATCCATTTGAAAAGATTTTTTTACCTTTGAGACCTCGCAGCGTAATCCTTGCCAGTACATGACAGATTCAATATATAAAAAATATTTTATAGAGATCCTTTTCTAAAAAATAAAGTTTTAGCCCCAAAAGCTGCATTTGAAGCCAAAGATTGAAAAGAAACTGAAAAAAAGTAGTAAAGTAATCTGTAAGTAAAGAAGACATTATCAAAGTATTTTAAAACATTTCTTGAATAATGGACAAAATCAAGATGTAAGGTCATCATCAGACAATAGTAAACCAAAGTAAGTTTAAGTTTTGGTGGACACCTCAAACTTGCTCCTAGAACGGCAAAATATTCAGGTTTAATGGATCAATCAATCGGAGAGAGAGAAAGAGAGAGAGAGAGAGTGCAGTCATCATAGAGAGAGGAGAGAGAGAGAGAGAGTAGAGAGAGAGAGAGAGACAGGAGAGAGAGGTAGCAGAGAAAGGCCCAGAAAGTCCAAAATTTGGATTACTTTCGGGATTGAACCTGGGTTGTTTCATGCAAGCACACGGGAACATACCACTGTACTATCTCTTCTGCCCAATATAAGTAATTCCTGAATCTTAATATTTATATATTTTTATACTCAGCAGATCTCTGAATTTTTCTTCGTGAAATTAACCTCTCAAGATTGTGCATTTTAAAAATAAAAGATACCTTACCAGGAAATGACAGGAATAAAATGGTCTTTTCCTTCATCAGTTAGAAATGGTTTTTACGCTTTCGTACCATCTAAGAATACTAACTGATATCTTTATACTCCATTTAGATAAAAGAGGATGATATCATGTGGAATGTAATATTTTATATAGTAAGATGGCACCTGACATATAAAATGTGCTCAGCTTAAACAGAATCGGTCCATTTTGATTGGTAACAGAATAAACAGAACACCTGACCAATACTGGTTCCCAAGTGTTCACCAAATGTCTTTCTACAGAGCAACATCTTTATTCCAGGTAGTTTCAGCGGTACTAGAATTTCAAAAATATAGATACCAGTTCCAGTTCATCGAAATGATTTTTAGTTTCAGTCCCTTTTCCAAGTTCTCAAACCATTTATAAACTTCCAGCAGTAAACCAGAAAGATATGAGCCAAAAGTTTTTCTGTATACAGAATACAATCTATCCTTGGAAGGAACTGATAGTAAATTCTGTCCTGATTATCCATGCTCAGTCACTTACTCTTTGAAGGAATCATCTCTGCCTCCATCTTTCTAGTCAAAACCTGCTGGAAATATGGTTAGTTAAGTCTTCCTTGCAACTATAAGAACTGTGATTAAATCAGTGTCTCTTAGCAGATAGTTTAAGCCCCTTTGGCTCTCTAGCATTCTCTCTTTAGATATGCTGTAGTATGCCAGAAAACTAAGGTTGAAATAGGGCTGACTCTCTCCCCTCTCCTCTCCTCCTCAAAGAAATGTAGAATTATATTCCTAGCATTACCCTTTTAGATAAACTGTAAGCCAGTGACGTAAGATTCAGAAGGCTTTTTATCTTTCAAAGGAACGAACAACTAAAGTTTTATAATTTTGATGCATGTGTCATTTTCCTACTGTAATTATACTTTTCTGAAAGTGAAAGGAACAGTCATTATAGTCTTAGCAGAAAACTAGCTGTATTTTTTTTTCATATTTGAAAAAATTGATAATTTTTCAACTAAACCAAAAAATCTTTCATTTCTTTTCTTTGCCCATCCCATTCTTTATTTCTGTTACAGGAAACACATCACAGCATACAATTGAAGGAAAGTAATGATGTAGGTTGAGAAGAGGAAAGTTGCTTTTATGCTAATAAATCAGTGTCTTGTGTTTGAGACTGATGATTTCTGTGTATGGAACATATGAGAACACTTTATTGAGGTGCAAAGTCTTATATATGATTATGAGGCCGAAGTGCTGCTTGTAGCAAAGCATAAAACATCGATACTATATAGGAAGGGTGCTTTGAAGAAACAGCTTTCCAGGGAGGAGGACAGTCTCTAAATGGTAATTTTTGGCATAAAGACACGCCTCCCCTGCAGGAAATCGACAGAATTAAAAAAAGGTCCTTTCCTTCATTAGGTAGGAAATGGTTTTTATTTTTGTATCCAAAATGATAATCTATACCTGCATATTCCATTTAGATATGAGGAATAACTATATGGGACATTTTTATTTATTTGATTACTATAAGGACATCTCTGGCTTTTTGGAACAGCAGAATGATTCAAGATAAAAGTAAATTAATTTCAGAAACTAATTAGCCAAATGCACACAAAAGAGGTCTGTGTTCAATAATGTTGGGACAAATTATGATATAAAAAAATTTTGTTGAAGTTAGCTTTCTTGTAATGGAATGGTTAAGCTCTTAAAGGAATATTTCTTGGCTTGATTCCAGAGTAAGTCAAAAACAAAACGTAAATACACACTTTTTTCTTTTGGGGTCAGCACCCAATGCCTTGCGGTTACTCCTAGCTCTGCACTCATTAATTACTAACTCTCTAAGTGTGTGTTGGGACATCATGGATGGGACACTGGAGACTGAACCCGATTCAACAATTTTGGCGCAGTGTTAATGCCCTACTTGCTGTGCCTTCCATTTCTACCCCAAACACACAGCATTACTTTAGAATTGTGCAAAGAGGCAACCCTGTTTTATCTGAGAATACAGCTGAGAAGCAGGGATAGAGAGTGATATAAATTAATTTCTTGTAAGCTCATAGAGAATTACATGTTTTGGTACAAGAATTAATAATAAATAAGTTTACATAGTTAATTTTTTTCATTTCTCTAAATAAAAATAGAGATCCAAACAAATTTTAATGTGGCATGTAAAATACAATATACCAAATGCACATGGTTTTTTGAAGCAAAAGTTTTAACACACTTTATTAATTTGGTATTTTGTAGTCTCATTTCACATTATGTCATAGGGGGTGTATTTTTTACACTTGGGGATGTTATTCACTATGCACCTCCATGTACTGCCAAAAGTTCTTAGCAAATAGTTTATAGTTAGTCTTTTTCTATATTAGAAAATACAGAAATGATACATTAAAGACAAGAATTAAAAGTCTTTATGGAGCCATTAAGTGTAAATCATAAATAGGAACCATAGTGAAAATGCAAATAGAACCATATAGTAAAATTAGAGCAAACAAAATATGTGAGAGGTAAATTGTTTTAAAAGAGATGCATCCTTAATCTCATGGTGGGATAGGAATAAAATAAGTAAATAACAAGAAAGAGACAGATATAAAAAGTGGAGTTTAGCAGAATGTGGTAATGGTTTGGGGAAAATGGGTGAAGAACTGAAAAAAATAAAATGCCAGATCTACTTAAGACTGACTTCAGTTTTATTATGAATCTCTAAATTTTAAGAGAAAAGATAAAAGGTTTACTTGATATAGTAACAATAAAAAAATTTAGTAGTTTCACAAATAATACACAATAAACATGAACTAAGAATCAAAAACTATTGATATACATTGAAGTTAATTTTGCAGGGAAAAAGAAGTTATTTAGCAATAGTGGGTAGTATTAAGGAGAGGCTCCTCAGGAATACTTATTATTTCAGGATAATTCATTAAGAGAACAATCAAAAGGATCAAAGAGAGATTTGCTGTGGTGGTAGAGAGAATAAAAAGCAGCAGTGAAACATTTCAAAAAAAAAAATTTGACAGAAATGGTGTATTGAATACGTAAGCTTCACAAATTAGAATATTCAAATTAAAATAAGAGGTGTGGACTGTACATTGCAATAGATAATTAGATTAATTCTTAGTTGTAAGTGATCTTTCTCAACTCATGATTACTTTCTGCGGTTGGAGCTATATTCTCAATGCCATAGAAAGTAAGAAGGAACCAGTAGTGGGGAACTCAGTAACGCCCGTATGCTTACAAATGGTAATCAAGACATATTCCAAATATCTTATGGTATTGTATCCTTCCTACAAAACATACTCCTACTTTATAACAGTGATGTTCAATGGTCAGATCAAGTCAAGGTCATCTACTAAATCTTCATTTAATGAAGAATAGAACTAGACTGGAAACTAGTTCTCTCTCCTAAATTTCTGATAATTTTCAAACAATACATCTTGAGCCAAAGTGTTACCAACTGGGAGTATTTAGTAATCCATTCCTCCTTTGCTCTTATCTTCTAATAAAAATCATTCTATCTTGTTATCTCCTGCCAGTTATGAGCTAGGAGAAAAGTGGGGGGGTGTAGGGGTTAAGGTAAAGATCGCTTGAGATGTAACTCTTAATATTGAAAATAGCTCCGCCAAAGGTTAAGTGAAATACATCTCTTTAGAAACAAGTAAATCCAAATTTTATTATTATTGCTACTCCTACTTTTTAAATATAGTATACAAGGCTGCACTTCCATATTTTTGAGGTCACCATGGTCTACTAGTCCTGTCCTCCCTGAATAATTTATAGTTATTATCTAGATGCTAACCATCTTCTGGTTAGCATCTTATATATAGAAAGGTTTATAGCATTCAAAAGTTAATCGGAAAAGGTTTTGTAAAACATTCTTTTAGTTTTTATTTACCACACTTTTTAACTCCCCATGTAATAATGTGTGGAATTTTAATGTAATAATTGTAGACGCGTCTTAAATACAAATTCATGTATCTGAGGGCAACAATGGCTTCATTTTCACTGCAATAGTCTTAAAACTCCAAAGTGTATATAGGTAAATATATTTGAAGTCTAGCTGGATTTGTTCCTGCACAAGAACTAGATCACCATTCTCTCCTATGAGGCCATATTTGGTATGGGAATATAAATGGATTGAAACTGCATTTTTGAGTCATGTGCTGCTATTAATTTAAATCAAAGGTGGAAAATTATAGATTTGAGGAAGATAACTCATGGGGCCAGCTCACAATCCTAATCCAAATTCTATTGGAAAATTAAGAAGCTATTGGTTATATGGCTTTTATGCCACTGTAAAAGGAAATGGTACTTATTAAAAAAAGTTATGAAATATTAACACCCAGACTTAGAATTTCAGTATTATCTTTAACACTTCTTCAAGTCACTGCTTAATTTCTTCTATTTGAAAGTGTTTTTCCTATTCCCATGATATTGAGAATCTTATAGTAATTTCGTTGCTTATCAAATTCATTCCTTTATTAGAGTGATTGCTTTATTTTTACTCATATACTCTATAAATTGTACATTGAAAACGGTAATCAAAATAATGTGCTGCGGTCCAGGTTCAAAAGGAAGCCGACAGACTTTAATATATTAATTCTTTGTGAAATATTTTAAATTTTTGTAACAGATTAACATTTTTTCTTTTCTGAAGTAGAACAATGTCAGTTTTAATTTTTAAGTACTTTTCCCTTACATCTTTTACATAAATCCTGAACTTTTCTTCAATATTTTATTATACCACCGTGAGCATACACATCATAACGCTTCCACTATGTTTGGAGAGGCTTCTGGGTCACATAGTGTTCCAGCACCCCGCCTCCACTAGTGCTCCTTTCCTCCACCACTAATGCCCCCAATTTAGTCCCCACTCCATAGCTCCGCCTCCCATGGCAGGTTCTTTATCTCTTTTCTCTCTCCTGCTCTCTCTCTTTGCTTCTCTTACATAATAAGGATTGCAATACATACAATTAGAGGCCAGCTCATGTGCATTTTTTTTGCCTGTATTTAATGTGCTCAAAGCTCTAGGCTGATATCAGCCTCTTTCTCGGCCATTTATTCTCATTACTGTTCCTCTCTGTGTCTTACCTAACCCTCTGACTCCCACATCCGCCAGGTAATTTCCACTTTTGGTAAGACCTCCCGATCCATCATGCTTTGCCTGACATTGAAATCCTAACTTTTCGTTTCTGTCCTAGCTCTCTCTCTCCTCTTTCCTTCCTCTCACTAATTTTAGGTAGTCTCATAGATTAAAACTAAGCTGGATCTATAATGTCTTATCAGCTCTGCATTTCCACTTTACTGTTCTTAAGGTCTGTCTGGAATAGGTGTGTGTGTGGGAAAATGTGTGTGTGTGTGTGTGTAGGGAACACATGTAAAAGTAGATAGTATAAAACTGTAAGATTTTAATGAATTTCCATATCATTTATTTAATTTTTAATTTTTTATTATAACACCATGAGATATGTAACACAAAGTTGTTCATGTTTCTGGGTTTCAGTCGTACAGTGTTCTAGCACCCAGAACCCTCCACCAGTGCCCATTTCATCACCAATGTCCCCTGCCTGATTCCCCTCTCCCCAGCCTACCTCCACATGACAGGCACCTTGCCTTCTCTCTATCTCCTTTATCCGTCTCTCTCTTCCTCCTTCTCTTACACATTGTGGTTTGGTGTAAATACATAGATGTGTAGGTTGTCATGTTATATATATATATATATATATACATATATATATATCTTATATATATATATCTTTGCCTATGTTCAATGCCAGTTCTAGGGTGGTAATATCTTAACATTTATTATTAGCCATTATTATTGTTACATATTATTATAAAAATACTGGCTCCTTTTTTAGAGCTTACTTTTGCTTTTTAATCTCTGTAAATAATGATTGACAACAATTTTAGTTTCAGGCAAGGGTGTTTTGCACTTGATACCTGTCTTTCTTACTCCATACCCTCCACTTAAAAACTAATTTTCAAATTCTACCATCATCCAATTAACCTCCTTACCTAGTCTTAGTTTATTTTAAATCTTATTATGGAATGCTTCTCATAATACAAAATTACTTGATTCTGATGGACCAATAAAAGGCTTATGGCTCCTTTAGCTATTTTTACTTTTATTTTTATGTACAAAAACATAAAACACTGAGAGGTTAATAATTTTTCCCCAGAAATTATATGCCTCCGACATGGCAGTATGCAAAATTAGCACCTATCCACAGTGAAAGCTTGCAACAGGCTCCTCGCTCCGCTTAAACCATGTTTTTTTTGTTCCGCTGCTACTGAGATGGTTGGTAGCTGGCGGTTTAATTTCCTTGAACTCATTTAGTTAGAAACATCATTTTATACCTATCCTTTCTTTTTAGAGATAAAATCATTTTTTAGAGAACACAATAGTCTAAATATAAACATAGCCCAGTACTGACAAAACATATTATCTTTCTCTTCCAATAGTTCAGAAAATGGTGATGGTTTCCTAAAATGGTTATGTTTCTAAATGAAACTCATTGGTAAGTTGTTCTTGGTAAGTCTACATATTTCTTTTTTTTTATGCCGCTTATGTATTGGATTTATTATTTAAAAGAAAAGTTTTCCTAAAGTATGCTCAATGTATAGCAAATTTACTCATATTAGCCTTAACTATGCATTGTGGGATCTTAAATTTTCATAGTATGATCTTTTTATAAGATGATTTATAAACCTGGCTACAGAACTCTTGTAATGTGTACACTAAGGGGATAAACTGGTTAACCAGTCCATAAAGGAGAGACTGAAGGCGCATCAAAGTGCTCTTATAAGAATAAGAAATTAAAATGATAGAAGAAAACTTACAAATACCTGTAGTTTAGTTTTTTGGACATATCAGAATCGTTGTTTTAGTAGAATAATGAAATTTGTTTATATGGTCATTATAACTACTTAAATTCTTGCTTTAAATATTTTAATCTATTCAAGCTTGAAAGCCAATTTGTGTTTCAAAGATGTCACCAATAGTGTTCTTAAAAAAATTCTTCCAACACGCTTCCTGGATGTTTCTTATTTGTCAATTTCTAAGGCCAGAGTGAAGAAAGTACATACAGCAGGTAGGAGCTGCTCACCTTTGCATGCTGCTGGATCTGGGCTTTTTGTTCATTTGTTTGTTTTTGAAATTTTAATTCACAATTACTAAGATTCGAAAAACAATATGATGATTCCCTCCAAAGGCTGATTCAGTTTGATCCCCATTCCATATGGTCTTCTGAGCAACAGGAGTACTTGAGTGAGGATGCCTCGCAAGAGTAACTCCCTGAGGCATCAATGAAGGGTGGACAGAAATTAAAAAAAAATCATCGTCCCTTTATTTTTTAAAGGCGGCCTCAGGGCAACGATTCTTCAAATGGTTTTTTTTCTTACTTTACTTTATTTTTAATAATTACAAAAATGTTCATGTTTGATTTCGGCCACAAAGCAGTGTTCCAGCAATTCAAGTATCCTTACCTTTCACTTTTCTTCATCATTTCATGAAACATTTTAGTCAGCTCCTAATCTGTATCTTCTTGATTTTTGACTTTCAGAATGCTGGAAAGGATCTAATAATATGTCTATAAAATATGTACCTCTAACGTTTTGCTTCTTTTTTCTTTACTAATAATGATTCAAATATAAATTTATTCAGTGTTTGGTGGTTGAGGCATGTCTAATTCATCCCCCATACTAATTCTGGTTTTCTAATTCAGATTGCTCATTATATTTAGGTGTCATTTAAATAATTTTCCTAGAATCCACAATCTGTAATTTTTAAGTTGAGAAGGGAGCCGTGTAAAACTTGGGAGAAATGTATTGGCATTACCCTTGCCATTACTGTGGTTTTTACTTTCATGAAGTAAACTCTCTCTTTTATTTTTTTTAACAGATTCATACTTGATTTTTTCTGACCATCAATGGTCTCGTCTCTCTTTTAGAAACACACTAAATAAAACACATTTAAAATAATAATTCCCCAATTAAATTGATTCATACACATTAATATAGGAAATATATTTCAGGATCTCACTTGTATCACTTGTCTTAATGTTGTTCCATCAATTTGTTTCAGGGCACCAGTAACATTCCATACCTCTTGTCGTGGTCCAAGTGTAGCCCAAAGGCATCTGCTTGCTCCAGGAACAGGAAGAGCCTCAAACCATTCCCTTCAGGACATACCGTGGAATGAGGCTCCAATACAGCTACAAGGTTTTAAGTACATTAAAAAAAAACATGGGTAATTTGGGGTTGTGGCTAGGCTCCTGCCGTGTAGGTGGTATACTCTGAGGAGAAGTGCTCTCACTCCAGAGCATTTCCAATACGAAACCCAAAAGGCAGTTGTTATCGTGTGGTTTTTTCTACTAGGTGCGGTGAGGCCTCCCCAAGGAGCCGTGTAGTCTGTATATTGGAGAGAATCAATGAACTTCAATGATGTGGTGGGGGCTGCTGCTGGATCTCATCACTCTAAAAAGCCTTCCTCCCAGGGGCTGCCAAGTAGACTCATAATTTTTCAGAAACCAAGCTTGCCATTGCCTTCTTCCCATACCCTTTTGGTCCTGGCCTCCCAGATTACTTCGCCAATATCCTTCCTTGTTAATCCTGGGCCTCTTATTTGTTAAAGCTCACAGTGATTGCATTGCAGGGGACCATACTGTATTCATTGTATGTTCTTGGGAACTGTAAGCCATACTTCCTCTCTTTTAGTAACCACTGTAAAATGAATGACAATAGCAAGTCACACATTATTAAGTGACATTATATATAAGGTAAGATTTGGTAAATTAATATTACTGTGAGGCAGGAAATCCATTATTCCCTTAAATGATTGGATGTCATTTTAAACACTTTTGTTGTCATTTTTATAAATTGAAGAGGGATATGGGGGCCATAATCCACCAGCATTTCCATAAATGAGATTGCTTTTCATATAAATGAGAGATATCCTATGATATAGATTATCGCTTATATCCATTAACATGTAATTATACCAATATAACGCCATTAGAAACTGTTATATGAGTGCAATGTACTAAAATTAATTCCTTAAAATTTATGCAAAGCCTACTTTTAAAAGTTAAAAAATTTTTTATATATTTTATCAGTAAATGTAGTTTGAAAACAATTCTTTTCAAATTCCCATTCATGTCTGACTCTCTTTATATTACATGCTAGTGAAAATATTCAGCTAAATTATATAATTATTATAGCCTCAGCTTGGGACCAAAGTATATTTAAAATTTTAAAATGAATGTTGCACCTTGGAGGTCTGAAAACAGCGTTCTTCAAGATGGAAATAAAAATGCATAATTTCAAATTTAAAAATATATCAAAATTACGAACTATTAGTTCTGAACACTTTAAAATTATCATGAGTATATTTAATATAGTCCAACATTAACTCTTATACACAACAATCATAGTTTTATATAATATCTAAGTGTGGAAATAATTTGTATTTTAATTGATGGATAATAAGAGTGTAGGGCGTTACAATGGCATATTGTTCAGCCTTAAAAGAAGAAAATTTGTAATATGTAGAAGCACAATGAATGTTAGAACATTATGATAGAGGAAATAAGCTCACAAAAGGACACATTGTAGTCAGTATTACGTGAGATAATTACTATTGGCTTATAAGAAGAAAATAAGTTATTCTTGAATCTACTCTAAAAGACATTATGAAACAAAATCTGTTTAAAGAGAAAAATTTTTCATGCTTTTCCTACAAAATTAATTTGGGGCTAAAGTCTGTTTCGAAGTGTGAAGTGCCTCAAGAATATCTGTTTCTATCTTAACTTAGGGTGGTAGAAGCGTGTGAGTAAAACCCTTACTTGGTACATGAGTCAGAATAATTTTTAAAAATTTAGCAATTTATAAATGTGTTAAAAATCAAAAACTTCATTTAGTTTTTAATTTTATTTTTTTGCTTTGTTTTTTTTGGGAGTCACACCCACAATGCTTAGGGGCTACTCCTGGCTCTGCTTCCCAGAATTACTCCTGGCAGTGCTCGGGGACCATTATGGGATGTGGTGGCCCCAACCCAGCTCGGTATGAGTCAATGGCGTGAAAGGCAATGCCCTACCCGCTGGGCGCCTCGCTCTGGGCCTTAATTTAAAAACAACGAAAACTCAGCTTTATCAATAATCATTCAAGATTTTAAGATACTTAAGTAATAGTTTGGTGAATGAAAGAGGGTCAGATATGGGTGGGAATGGCAGAATATAATTTTTTAGTTGCGGGTCACGGGCACAAATTGCTTGGAGTTGAAACTTAGAACTAACTTGTTATATTAGTACCAAGTTTTACTTATTACCAGGAGTCATAGATACTATTTAGTTACTTTTTGGTCATGGTCCTATTTGATGCTCACTTTATATCTAAGAAGGTGATGAAACAATTTCCATTTTAGTTAGACAGAAGCTGAGAGTATAGAAAATATTCCAAATTATCTGTTGTCGCTGATTTTTTTTATCAAATTTTATTGATTTGTTATTGGTTTATAATACTTTTAATTTGCCGAAAGTAAATCTTTAAGTATATAAATTCCACTCCAGATGCATCACCAAATTCCAGTCCTATCATGATCAAAATGGTCTATAAGGACGTGATCAAAATAACAAGATATTACTTCATATCAGTGAGAATGTCCTATATCAAGCAGTTTGGCAGGCTGGATAGTACAATAGTAAGACACTTGATTTATGCATGACTGAGTCAGCCTCCAATTACAACACTGCATAAGATGTTCCAAGTCCCACCAGGAATGTTCCATGAGCACAGAGCCAGAAATAAGTTCTGAGCATCCCAAGTTGGCCCCTCGAAACAACTACAGCAACAAAACTTTTAAAATTATAAGTATTATAGAGAATGTGGGAAAAAGGAATTCTTGCACACTGATATAAAATTGTGCAGCTTCTTAGAAAATGATACAGATTACTTAATAAATGGACTACCATGACTGGAGCAATAGTACAGTGGGTAGGGCAATTGTTTTGCATATTGCCAACTTGTTAAGTTCAATCCTCAGCATTCTGTATGTTCCCAAAACATCACAATGAGTGATTCCTGAGCACAAAGAGTCAGAATATCCCTGAATACCAAACACATCAGGCCCAAAAAATGAAAAAATGGAACTACCGTGTTTTTCAGCAATATCATTCCTCTAAAGCTTTGGTCTCAAGGATAGAAAATAATCATTTAGTGAAACATATTTGTAATCATTATGTCCATAGTGGCATTATTCAGAATAAATTAAAACATGAATTTCAAGATAATTTCTTCTCCATTAATAGACAAATAACTACATAACTATGTGTAGAGGTTCTGAGATTATATATATATTTAAATATCTATATTCTATATATAGAATAATATATTCTATAGAATGTTATAGAATAAGAACAGACAGCATAATAGATACAAATTCTATAGAATTCTGTATATTATTCTCCATAGAATTCTCCATATAATTAACTCCACAGAATCTAATATAGATTTCTATATATTATTCTACATAGAATAATATATTCTATAGAACAATATATATATTATTGCACATTATTCTCATATCCCATAGAATAATATATACATTCTATTCCTAGAATAATATATATATAAATATTATTTATTACTTCATAATATGTATATCATTTATCTCCCTTACACATGATTATATGTTATAATTTATATCATATATTACTTACTGGAAGTACTACACTTGCCATATAAACGAAATGGGTGCTTTATGAAAGGGAAAATTAGTGACACTTTCATTTAAGTGACATGCAATGAAGTAAGAGTCAAGGGGTCGGGAGCGTGATAGCCCGCGGTAGGGCGTTTTGCCCTGCACTCGCCAATAGCCTGGCGCGGCCTGGGCTGATCCCCAGCGATCCATATGGTCTCCCGAGCACCACCAGGAGTAATTCCTGAGTGCAGAGCCAGGAGAAACCCTGAGCACGCTTTTCAGCGTGACCCAAAAGAAAAAATTAAAGAGTCAAGCACATGATTTTACTATATAGATAGAAATAGAATTAATTTTTAAAAGCCATCAAAAACATACCAAAACTGAAATATAGGAAAATTAATTCCTAGAATTCAGTAAAAAATACTCGTGATTATCAAAGGGAAAGCGGTAGTGCGAGATG
Organism: Cryptotis parvus; assembly: GCA_021461705.1. Taxonomy (NCBI): domain Eukaryota; kingdom Metazoa; phylum Chordata; class Mammalia; order Eulipotyphla; family Soricidae; genus Cryptotis; species Cryptotis parvus. Next base: position 8,548 of record JAJIBD010024578.1, on the reverse strand, counting down.
GTTTTTAGTTGGTATCATTTTGGCTGTGGAACTTTTAGTCATAAATATTATAGGATATAAAGCTATACCTTTAAAACTCTACAATATAGGTAAAGCAAGCAATAACAACAGTAAACAGCACCCTAAATCTACCCAAAAAGAGGGAAACAAGCAAATTGGTGGTTGAACTTCAGTGACAAGGAGTAGAATGGTTAAAAATCTACAATTGATAATTTTGGAACACTCCAGACAATTTGATTTCAAGTCCATTGCTCTGTCATCATTCCCTACACATCCATCCTGTACTATAAGATGCCATGACTGAGATGATGGGCCTCATCAGTCAAAGTGAAGATCAAGATAGTGAGGGATGACAGAGACTTACTGCTCACACAATCTTGGGAAGAAACCCCCACACGAACCTCCTTGCGTAATGGTTATATGCGTTGAGCTATCACGATCCCAACTTTAAGGATGAAGAAACTTTCATCCAGGTGAAACAAATTGCTCGAGAATACAGTTCAGAGCCCGAAAGAAACATTACTTACAACCCCTGTTGTGCAAATTCTATGCCTCGTGGGAAATGGGATGCTCCACAGTTGGGATTTTTCTATTTAAAAACAGTCTAAAACCTTCTAAAAGATGGCAGCTTCAAAGCATCTGCCATTAAAGCTGAATTTTATCAGTGGGAGGATAAAAGGAAATACAAATATTTTTTAAAGCAAAATATGACTAGGCATGTGTATTTACAGTAGATTTACTTCTATCTTCATTGTCTTGAACCCTAAAACAAATTGCAAGCAGTTTAGCTTACTTCTTCAGCAGTAATTTTGGCATTATGTTAACCCACCTAGCCAAAGTAACAAGTATTGCTACTGAAGAAGTAAAACATTTCTTCCTCACTGTTCCTCCTGTAGCGAACTCATTCCGACCAGCGTGTTAAACAAGTCGCCGCCACACGCCATTGTCGTCGCCACAGGTACGATTCTTCTCGCATCACACTTATTGGGTTACAGCCTAGTTGTGAAGTAAGGTGGGAAGAAGGACCCGCATCTCTGGAGAGAAATTCCAGGAATATGTAGCAAGCGTGCCTCCTCTCTGATAGATATATTTCTACAAAACCTATTTGTACGGTAATACTGACATGTTATTGGTCAATTCTGAATGCTGACATGTCATTATCATTAACTGGGCGCCCCGTCATATTGGCTGATGCAACCGCTGAAGGTAAACGGATCAACTCGCGCCCAACATCTAAAGTTAACATCTGAACTATTGTTACCGTATTCAGATCAGCTACTGTAGCCAGATGGATTTGGAACGCTTTTTTTATGACTGGGGTAAAAACACATTTATGAACTGCTTTGTAATGGTGTATCACTTGGTTATTCAGCAAAAATAGTACAGGAAGCGGGAGATTTCTTCTTCCATTATGGTTGGATATTAGTCCGATACTCAGTGACTTACTATGAGATAAAAAACCCGGGAGTTATTCGCTGATTTCTGACTACAGTCAGCATGCATTCAGCATAGAATGAGGGAGTTAGAATTCAAAAGCTGCCACAGTTTTTAAAACTGCAAAAGAACAAAAACAGACATTAACTACTTCTGCCTATTTGTGTGGGCTCAAAAAAAATTCTATTTATGGCAGAAAATATTGTGTTATCTGCCTTGTCTGGATTCCAGAGACAAAATTGGAATCTTGGCTGCCAAACTGCTGATCTCTGGGTCTGTGTTCCCAGGGTAAAAAGGGAGAGTTTCCCTGTTTGTTGTCTATCGCCCCTGACTTTACCTTTGTTATTTCTCTCTGATCTATGCTCCATTGAAAAATTAAAAGCCTTCTCAAAGGCTAAGAAATTGGACTTGCTTTCATTCAGGGTTGCTTTGAGGAAAGTAAAGCCATGGTGTCTAGATTTCCTTTGATAATATGTGTAAACACAAAAAAGTTAAAGCAGGATTCTTTTGTACTTTCTATGAGAGTTTCAAGCATGCAAATGTATTTTAAGTACTCTTTGTTCAGAGAGCTGCTTCCACATTTTTAAGTTTTGTACAAAAGTGGTTTAGGTGAGGAACAAACCATTATAATCAGCTGGAATTTGCTCTATTTCTTTTGCGAAACCCCTCCAGAATATCTTTTAGTTTCATTTCTTCCTCATGGTCCTCCTCTCTAACAATCTTCTCTTCATCTGATTATAATAATTAAATTTAATATGTTGAAAGTGCAGGCTGGCCACCCGATGGGGTGCGTGACTGATGGGAGCCCTCGGAACGCCAAAAGACTCACTAAGGAAAATCCTGAGAGACCAAGTCCTATGCAAAAAGCAAAGTGCTCATTAAGCGCAGTATAATTATCTCATAGTGTGGTTCCCCTGAGCGGTTTTCAGTGGCTAAGAGCCCCGAAATTCTTCCAGGACGATCTTTTTAAGGAATAATCTCCCGTGCTACAGAAAAGCTCCACACATAACCATCCAATAGGCTGTGTAAATATTACATCAAGGTTCATGCAGGCAGCCAATCACTCGACCAGGTAAATTCATCACCCACCAACTGAGTGTGCTTTTTACTTCTTTCCATATTTGGCACGGCATGGGCCCAGTCAGGTATCATATCGAATACAGGAGGTGACATCAGACTAACCTCCGCCCGCAGAATGTTTGCCTTATAGCCCTCCCTGGAATTATTTTGCTTAAGGTCCTTCCTTCTTGCTGTTTTTCTTCTTGTCTTGTCCAGCCATCGTTTTACGCCCGTTACTTTCTTGTGCTTTGAGCTATCATTTTACTTCAAGTTACTACCCCCATTTTATCAAGCTACCTCTGGTTCCTGTCTTTGTGTTCTGCGTGGGCGTGAGGGGCCATTTTTTTTCAGAAGTATTATACACCATTTGTTTTCTAGGAAAATTTGTGAGGCCGCAAGAACCTGCAGGCTCATTTCAGTAAGCAAAGGCACTCAGGGTATAAGAAGCAGCATGTGATTATTTTCTCATCTGGGTTTACTCCCCCCACTCGAGAAAGTGAAACAACAGGCAGGTAGTGACCATGATTTTTTGCCTCTAAATTTTATTTTCATGAAGTCTACACAGAAAGGGTAGCTACAGCATCTATTAATTACTTTAACATGTTTTAGATAACACTCTGATGTCTTTACCTCTTATCTTTGTTGTTCTTTATACTTTATAAGGAAGAAAAACCAATGAAACAGATTAGTAGTCATTTATAAACTACTCTTGTTTTGTTAGTTTGGTCAGTCAAATTTATCTATTCATTTCTTAGAAAAGTAAGTATAAGTAGGATTTTGCACTGATCACTGTTATAGAAACAATAAAACTGTTTTTATTATTTTTAAACCTTTATATTTTTAAATGAAAACATCATAACTAAGTTCTTAGTTCTTTCAGAACACCAACTAATTATACATTGAGAATCTTCAAGCTGAAGCAAGGAAATCTTGCCCTTGAATCTTTGGAGCAATCCACTACTTTTATGTTTCAGCAGGTGCATCTCCCCTAAGAGGTAGGATTACTGTCAAAGACTATTGTGAACAACATTCACACTTGCGGTCACTTCAGTTCTGACAAGTTGTTTAATAGTGTGTTTTGTTATGCAATCGTATATTCGCTGCTTTTACATCTTGCGTGTATTTTCCCTAACTGCTCATGCAGCGCTTCTATGTTTACAGACTCTTTTCTATTTCTATTTTTGCTTCAAGAGGCCATGATGTTGTACATGGAAAATACAAAAAAAACCAATTCCAGCAATCTCATTCTAATGCTCCTTTTGATTGGTTTTTAATTTCAATATCATTAGCTCTCAAAAGCGACTTGCCCATTGTAATGGGTATGTTCACAATTATCACATATAACTTTCTTACAGAATCTCTGCACGAACACTTCCGCCTCTTCTGTCTAGCAAGAATAGTGCTTTTGTTATGCAGTCAGGTCATTCTCCAAGGTTCCTGTATCTTATATAAAATTTTATAAGAAAATCCTAAATAAAATTCACAAAGGCACAATACATTTCTATTTTTCTTTGTCATGCTGCTGAGTTCTTCTTGAGAAGGAAAACAGCTGAAAACCCATGTTTGTTTCCAATTTTATTCCTTCTAACCCCAACTATCTTTCACCCCTATAACTTGAAGCTCACTACCAGAAACATGCAGAAACTTAGTTGCTAAAAAAATCAAAAAGCAAAACAAAATACATAATGGTTCTGTTTTAAAGCAAGCCCCTATGTAATTCAGAGCTTTCAATACAGTAAATAGGTGTAGCCAAATTAATTAGTTGGAGAGGACCCAGTTCAATAAAACCTGATTTGCAGAGGCTGACGGCCAGTGTGGAATGCTTTTGACAGAGACAGTAGTATGGGAATATACTCGTGCCAGTCAGACAAAAGCTGCTAGTGACTAGGTGTGCAAGACCTTATAAGAGCTTGGCCTTTTATTACTTAAGATGTATCCGGGCAAAAACAAGAGTTCATAGTCATTGATTTGTTACCTGCAAGCTATACTTTGAGCACATGGAAAGAACCACAGCAAAGTTTCTTTCCCAAATTCAAGTGCCCACTCCCTCTCAATATAATTAAATCTTAGTAACCTCTTTTGCTCCTAAATATTTGACATGATTGATATATGCATATATATGCATATATCCTATATGCTTAATATTCCTCATCGCTGTTGATTCAGTGTTCATTGAATCCTTATCTGTCTTGGAGCTTCATCTTTGTTTCAGAGATGAAATAGTATATATCCCCTCTTTTGCTATTGTTTTTCTTTACCTATAAAATTGAAATTCCTATTTTTAGTGCCTTATAAAGATATTGGAACTTTATTAGGAGACAATAAATGGTGCCAGTTTCTTAAAAGCTTTCATTTTCTTTTTTTTTAAAGCTTTCATTTTCAAACATAGCTCCATATCAGCATTTTTTGAAACTTTATTATTTAGTATCATTGGTTGATATTATGAAACTTTTTATGATTATTATAGCATCTGCACAGCATAGAGCTAGAAATGCAAATATGCTCATTGACAAATGGTCAGCACAAGGATAAATAAAAGTATGCTATTGAACAGAATTCTATCTTCAGTTAGATACATATATGAAGATGCAAACTTGTAATTTGTAATAAGGTTGATGGATCAAGAAATACTATGTAGTGAAAAAGATCATCCATAGCAAAGCCAGTGCATATTTCAGGCTCCAGTGGCGCATGCTTGAGCCAGTGAGACACAGATACACGGTCAGAGCTGCTACCAGACTTCCCTGTGCTCACATCACGAGGCATCCAGGAGGGAAGCACAGGTTCTAGCTCCTGGCCCGGTCATCCCAGTAGAGTCCGGGCAAAGAAAAACCAGAGGAGACCACAGAATGGTCAAGTGTCATTTTCAACTCCGGATTCCACTTAAACTGGCTGTGGTTTCACTCCAAGAAATATTTGCTATGGCTAGTGAAACAAATCATACATAGAAGATAAAAATGATTTTGTTTATTGTATGGAAAAGTCAATAAAATGGGATTAATAAAGCAACACATAACTAAATTTGATACTCATAAGATGAATTATTATCACCAAAGGAATGATAGTAGATAGCTGTAAAATGTTCAGTTGTATAAAGATAAAATTAAAATCTTTAGTGATTTACTAAAGCTTAAGTGAGTCCCATTTCGGACATAAAAATAGTATAATACCAATATCCAAGACCAGGCAAAACCTGGATCAGGAGGTCTTGTCAGGAGCGGGGTGGAATCTACCAAAGTGTGTGGAGTCAGAGTTTAGTAAGAGAGAGAAAAAGGAACAGTATGCCAACAATTGTTGGAAATAGCCAATAAACATGCGCTAGAACAAAGCATCGAATATAGGCAAAGCATGATATGGCACTATAACCTCTAAATGTATGTATTGGGTGTCGCACGTGCAAAGTAGTTTTGGGCAGAGAGAGACTGAGAGAGAGTGAGAGAGAAACAATCTCTAAATGTATTTGCAAGCTACAATGTGTAAGTGAGGAAGAAAGAGAGAGAGAGAGAGAGAGAGAGAGAGAGAGAGAGAGGAAGAGGCAAAGTGCATGCTTACTGAGGGAGGCTGTGAGGTAATGAGACATTGGTGATGAGAAATAGTTGCAATAGTGGCAGGATGAGTGCTGGAACACTGCATGAAATACAACACAACACTTTTATACCTGTATATCGCATGGTGGCATTTTATAATTCCTTTTAAAGTTTAAAGTGAATTTATAGTCCACATTGATTTGTAATAATGCATATCTGTAGTGTTAATTCAATAAAAACAATGTTAATTTTGAGTCAATACATGTGATACACACAGAAACTATTTATTTCGTTCAGCTTTTGCTTTTTGGGGACATCTGTCCCTTAGTATTTACATTCTGATTTTATTTTTTTTATTTTTAATTTTTTATTTTTACAATTACAAAAGATATACAATTAAAAAGTTCTATATTTGGGTTTCTCGTGTCATACATAGTGTTCCAGCACCCATCCTCTCCACTAGTGCCCATCTCCCCCACCAACCCCCCCGCGTTCCCTTCCCCAGCCCTCCTCCATGGCAGGTTCTTTATTTCTTTCCCTTTCTCTCTCTCTTTCTCTTTTCCTTTCCCCCTCCAGACTATGGATTACAGAACATACATTAAAGGGTTGTCATGTGTATCTTTTGGCTCTCATTTAATGCTCAGTTCTAGTGCTGGCATTAGTACCCTCGACAATTGTTAATGCACACTGTTCCATTTTTCTGTCTTACCTAGCCTCTGACTCCACACGTTAGGATAATTTCCACCTTTTGACAAGACCTCCTGATATATGTTTCACTTGACCTTTGATATTGGTATCATAATATGTACATATATATTTATGTTATGCAGATAAATGCAGTCATTCTGTATCTGTCTCTCTCCTTCTGGCTAATTTCGCTGCTCAACATTAATCTTCTCCATATGTCCATCCATTTATAGGCAAAATTTTATAACTTCATTTTTCCTAACAGCTGCATAGTATTCCATTGTGTAGATGTACCAAAGCTTTTTATTCCAGTCATCGATTTTCGGGCACTCTGGTTGCTTCCAGATTCCTGGCTATTGTGAATAGGCGCTGCTATGAACATAAAAGTAGGGATGGTGTTCCGCTGCGTATTTTTGGTTTCCCAGAGTAGATTCCCAAGAGTGGTATGGCTGGGTCAAATTGGGAGTTCAAATTTCTAGTCTTTGGAGGAATGTCCATATTGTTTTTCAGAAAGGCTGTACCAGCCGGCATTCCCACTCAACAATGGATGAGTAAGTCCCCCTTTTCCCCCACATCCACGCCAGCACTCTGTTGTTCTTGCTCTTTGAATATGTGCCAGTCTCTGTGGTGTAGAAGTGGTATCTCATTGTTGTTTTGATTTGCATCTCTCTGATGATTAGTGATGATGAGCATTTTTTCATATGTTTTTGGCCATTCGAATTTCTTTCCTTGCTGAAGTTTCTGTGTTCATTTCTTTTCTCCCCATTTTTTGATGGGTTGTTTGTTTTTCTTCTTGTAAAGTTCTTACCAGGTGCCTGATATATCCTGGATATTAACCCCCTATCAGATGGGTATTGGAGTGGAATATTCTTTCCCATTCTGTGGACTGCTTTTGTATCTTTAGTCACTTTTCTTCTTTTGAGGTGCAGTGTAGCTTCTTAGTTTCATGTAGTCCCATATGTTTATCTTTTTCTTCTAGTTGCTTTGTTAGTGATATTGTTCACCTTGCAAGATGCCTTTAGCTTTCCAATGTCGTGGAGGGGTTTTTCCTATATTTTCTTCAATGTACTTTGTGGATTCAAGTCTGGATATTGAGATCATTTTAATCCATTTTGATCTTTGATTTTTGTGCATGGTGTTAGACACAGGTCCAAATTCATTTTTTTATGTCGCTGCTCAGTTTTCCCAACAACCACTTGTTGAAGAGGCCTTCTTACTCCATTTTAGACTCCTAGCACCTTTATCAAAGAATTAAATAGATCATGGGTTTGAGGTTGGAGTGTCAGGATACTAATTCTATTCCATAGGTCCACAGGTCTGTTTTTTTATTCCAATACCATGCTGTTTTTAATTACTACTGCCTTGTAGTACAGTTTTCTGAAGTTGGGAAAGTGTGATGCCTCCCATTTTCTTTTTCCCGGAGGATTGCTTTAGCTATCCCTCTGGGGCTCTATTTGTTCCAGCTGGCCAAATGTCAGGGATATTTGGTCAATTTTCTTTGAAGAATGTCATGGGTATTCTTAAGGGCACTCTGACTTTTAAGCTCAAGGATCCCTCTCCTAGCAGGATTAAATCATATCGTTTCTAGTAAATGATCAAATTTTATTAAGCCACATGCAAAGCAAGTTGAATTCTATTCTTTAATTTTGTTTATTTTCTTGTTTTGAATATGCGGTTCACATCATTGTAGGTGTGTTTGAATCCTATTCAGATGTTTGCTCAGGTATCACCTTTAGAAAGACCTTGAGAAACCATATGCAGTGCCAGGGGATTGAACACTAATGTCATTTGGTAAGGCAAGTGACTTCTTTCTTTAATATATCTCCGTAATCTTACCAAAG